>JAVFBW010069279.1:0-15000 GCA_034783835.1 Mopalia ciliata
CAATGTAGTAAAAAATGAAAACCACCGAAGTGTTTGAAAACTTCTTTCGCCGAACATATCCATGGAAATTGATTTGTGTTTGCAAAAAAACGTGAAATCCAGGACAATTTTAGTGCATAACTATGATCTAAAAAAATCACGCGCATTTATGCCGCCCTCATATATGTTAAGAGACAGAAGATGACGCTTTATTATTTTTTTTTTTATAATTCCAAATAAACTGAAAAAGTTCTTTATTAATTTGGCGGATAAAATGAGAAGACATACGTAACACAGTAGCTAAATAAGTAAGGCGAGATAGTCCTTCACCTTTAGCTAAAAGAGAACTACCCATCAAAGTTAGAGATCGAGATGACCAGATTGGAGTGTGGAACATTGATTGGAAATTATTCTTATGTCCGCCCGGGTTATCTCCACTTTGCTCAAGAGAGAATGTTCTCCTGTAAATCAAATGTCTATAAAGTCACGTAAAAGTTTCTCGTGTGAACATCAAATGTCTCGAGCTGACAAAATATGAGGTTCCATTCTCAAACATACCGTATTCGTATATTGTCTACTTGATGTTAGACGTTCACATATTGCTTTTAGGTAGCCTGCACATTTATATTCATTGGTGCGAACACGGTGTTTTGTCCAAATCCTTTGCATGCTTCTACGGGTTTCAACTTGCAAAAATTTCTGACCTAGATTTCGTTCATACTTAGAAAGTGTTATCCCAAATTAACGAAAATACTGTTAATCTTCACTTTCTAAAAGACACAAAAAATATTCATTGCTTTCAGCTTAGGAAGCTGTGTCTCTTTCCTTTCAGAGGGGTACTGAATGTCCGCTATCTAGACTCCAGCTGACTAACCTTCTATTTTATAGAAGGCTGAGTGGTTTAGGTAGCCGACATTCACTGCTGGCGAGTCGGTGCCTAACTCTGAGGGTCGTGGGTTCGATTCCCGGACGGTTTAACCTTCAAAATTTTCTGAACTAGAAATTGTTCATACTCAGAAAGTGTTATCCCAAAATAACGAAAATACTGTATAAGCGTATTTTGTCTAAAATCGCAAACAGCACACAGAAAATGATTAAGGCCAAAGTGTTACATTACAGAACGAATTATGTCATAGCGATCGTCCCTGACTCACAACGTTCTACGGGCAGACCCCAGCAACACGTCAAGTAGGGTAAACTACCTCCCCTATCGTTTGTTGCGTTCTCAATAAAAAAAATGAAAATGTAGCCCAGGCCTAATTGAGTGACAAAAATCATTTCCATTGCCACTTTTTGATATTAATCAACTAAATTCACTCATTGTTCATAACTTCTTCCATCACTGAATGCTTCTACCTACCAGTCATCGACTGCTCTTTTCTCACTTAATCTGACATTCATCAGTTCTATACCAGATCGCATAATCAGACTCTATACATACCATATCACAATACAAATCTATCTTTGTATACCTTAACAGTAAAATGCCATCAAGCGTGGAATAACCTCACTTTTAATCTCAAACATATCGGCTAAAACTCTCTTTTTAAATTTAAAGATTAAGCCTACCTTGTTCCACTATACGCCTGATTTGCAATAAATGTAAATATCTTTAACAACATGTATTAAAAAATGGAAGATTAATTTACCAGAAATACCGCCATTCACAAGTTATTATACTCTCCCAAAAAAGAAACGCAACATTATTTTTTTTTTAAATCCAAATAAGAATTTTCAGCATCATTTTAAATACAGAAATAAGCATCACATTACATTGAAATCAAGCACACTAGTTGTTTATATTTTGAAGTACATTAAAATGTCAAAATTTATCACATTTAAGTCCATAGCGCTTAGATGACGTCAATGCAAATTCAATATCTGTTGTGCCCACCATTATCCTGTAACACCGCACGGACCCGTCTCGGCATAGACATGAACAAGTTCTCAGTAACTTTAATGACTAAAATTATGTACTTTTAAGGTATGATATATGGATTTTATATTTCGTGAATAAAGGAAAATAAAAATGTAATAAGAAAGAACTGCAGCAGTTGGTCTGTAAGGGTTTTTACTCAATCTTACCAATGTCGACAAATAAGAAGATGTATGAGTCGGTGGTTGTGAATACTATGACAACCGTCTGGAACTGAAAGATAGGTACACGAAATGGGAAATGGATTGTTACATTTCAAATACTTTTACATTGGTTTTAGTACCGTTTAATGTTTAGCTGAACGTGGTAAATGTCTAGGCTAGAAATGCGTAGCTTTCAATGTATATGGTGTATTTGCTTAGATTCAGATTTATGTCAACAGAGTTTGTCATGATATAGTCTTATTTTAGTGTAGATAGAATTTCGAATAATAATAACAATGAACCAGGGCAAAAAAAATATTTCAATCAACTTGTCTCGTATGCCTCTGATATGCAAATGCCCTCGTTTATAGTCCAGGGTGCCACAACCGACCAACTGCCTTCGCCAATAGTCAAGGGTACCAGAATCGACCAAATGCCTTCGCCAATAGTCAAGGGTACCAGAATCGACCAAATGCCTTCACCAATATTCAAGGGTACCAGAATCGACCCACTGCCTTCGCCAATAGTCAAGGGTGTCAGAAAGAGTTATCCCAAAATAAAGAAAACACTATGAGCATTTCATATTTTCGAAATTTTGCCATTGAACAAGTCCTTTACCAGGTTGTTTATAATATATATCTGCAATGAAGAAGGTGTATATTGATTATTTGGGTCGTAGATACTCTACTGACACAGATTTAGGGAGATAAATGCTCTTCACAGAAAGCCACGTGTTCTAGACAGCTGCTTGTGGAAAATATCAATATCATTTCAGCTGTTTTCTAAAGAAAAAAAAATTAAAAAAGCTAAAACGACATTTAAAAGCCAGAAATCAAATTAAAAAGGCCTTTAGAATTTTAGGAAACATGTTCGTACTGAAAATCAAAGAAGAGGTCCTAGCTAGTCAATCCATTCAGACGAGTCTTCATTATTTACCGGCAATGCATTCTCGATTTAATAGTCTGAATATACAGGTACCGGCTACTGAAGGCCAATCCATCGAATCATTGCATGGGGAAATTGACAAAAATGTATCAGTCAAAGAGGTTTCAGCTGCTATACATAGAATAAAAAGATTCAAATCAGATTATATATTTAATTATTTTTACATAGTTTAAAAAGAATCAAATCATATGACTGATGTAATTATTTTTCTTAATATAAGTGTGATATCTTATCACAAATTATAACAATGGTATTTAATGTTATTTTTTAGTAACCGTTTTCCTGACACATGCAAAGTTTGCATTATTAAATACACTAACAATTTATCTAGTTTTGTTTGCTGGCGAAGCTATACTGTTGTCTGAATCAATAAAACGAAGACGTAATATAGGCCCTAACTAGAAACGTTCAACAACCAACAATGATGGTTTTCGGGAAAGGGGGTTTACTTTTTTGTAAGGTTGCATTAGCTGATAAAGCAACGAAGGCATTATGCACTACATGAGTTTTAACTTGAGCAAATCTCAAATAGATCAAGACATATCTTGTCAGTTGTTCGACGCATCTGTTGCCTGAATACTTCATTTTGTCTGAAAATCTTATTCAGTTAATGTCCACTCTTCAAAAGCTACCCTGTGCTACATAGGTAGATATATCATGGTAGCAGGGACGAGACATAGCCAATCATAAGCATCTTTGAAATAATGGTCCTTTAGGGGATCTATAAATATAAAACACAGGATGGTTCTATTTGGAACCATTAGTACAAAAATTGTTCTTTGATATAAGAATAAAGGGTGAAATATTTAGAACAGTTGCTGCGAGGGTCAAGAAACGTACATTGTTCCACGTACATTGTTCCACCAGAGCCGTGACAGAAGAATCTGAAAACTGTTCTATAACAGCCAAATTTTGTACGTATATAGGTCTATAGGTCTCATGCCAAGTGACTCAAATAATACAGATTACCGTATTGATAGATATACATGCGTCCATCTGCTTTCTGTAATCAAACGAGACGCAAAGATTGTGCTCAATCAGAATACAATTTCGATTCAATTGAATAAGACGGCGTCGTTCGATGCGTGGGCCCGAGGAAATGATAAAGACAGTTTGGACGATATAGTGACGTCACTACTAAGTTTAAAGGTGCCATTTGTCCAGGAATACCATGCATACCCGGTATTTGTATATGGCGTAAGACCACTATTATTGACTTGTGTTTTGTCAGCCTCGAATATAGTTCTTAGTAAAATGGTGTGTAGTCTTGTTTTATTTATTCTGGCCCTGGGAATTTGTTTTTTGTGGAGTATTTGGTATTGATTTGAAGTAATTGAGTGGAGGTTTCTGGTCAGTGTAATATTATAGCCTAAATAGGTCATATTTGGTTTATTTACCACCATTTGATTGAGGGGTGGTAGGGCTGTTTACATTCCGAGCCGGCTTGACAACACCTATAACCGTCCAGGCTCTGCAACTCAAGATTTTGCTGGTCATGGTTTGTCAAGATTTGAACTCAGAACTGCAAAAGGACCGATTAAAGTATGTACCAGGGGTTTTCGCTCAACGAAAGTTTGGGAGGGAGCTGTGGGGCCAAACGTTAACATTACGGCTTATGGCATATTAATGGTGGTCTTATGCCATATACGGCATTCACGATATTTTCTGCTTGTCATTTGACTGTCAACACCGTCTTCAGCCAAATTTTAACCAATAATTTACCAGCTCTTTCGAAAATGTTAATGAATTTTACTTCCTGGGTGACTTTCTATAATCCTGATCCATTACGTTGTCCTTCGCCATTTGCCGGATTCACCGATATCCACTGCTATTATAATACACCTTTGCGTTTACTCGAGGTGTGGACCCAGTGTTGTTTCCGCTAAGGATATCACTTGTGTATTTATTGTTAACGTTATATTCTTGTTATTAACTTATTAACCTGAAAGGAAAGTATGGTGCTATTTCTATTTGTTGGCCACACTCTATCGATACTGGTTTGGATTTACAAAAGAAATCCTTCTATTCCTTTAATAGGCAGTTTAACCAGTATGCTGTACATTAAAACTATCTGCTGAAATTGTTCCGGCAGAAACTCTTTGTTCTCTATTAATAAGAGAGCCTCTATGGTTTATCTTCCGTCCTAAGCCCTTATCTCGAATGTTATCTCTAGGATTCGTCTCGCTTATTATTTTAATTTACCAAAATCGGCACCAGAATGCCAGAACGCCTCAAGCCACGAAATGTCATTGCAACACGATTACACAGGGCAGTGTGCATTAATATGTTGTCTTTAAGATTGTGTCTTAACAGGAGCGAAAGGTGAAAACTATCTTAGGCCTTAGCCGTTATTTCAAAACTAGAGACGAGTTCGCGCACTATTGCTGTGAAAATTACCACTCTTGTCTGCCGATCTGAGACACCGAGTAGCGAACTTTGCGTTAAGATTCCCTACTCGTCATACGAGAGGTAATCAAGATATAGCGTGCGCTGAGATGAGGTGAGAAAATCGCGCCCTCTAGCTCTCCGTTTGCAAAATCAAGGCGTCCGCAAAGTGACAGAGTGAAGATGCAAATAGGAGCGTCTGAAGAAGACTGCGGCAGATATTTTACGAGGTGTCACTTCCGTCAGCCATAAGTTAGCTCCGCAGAAAATATCTCTCGTGGGAATCGTCTATGCTGTAAGCATAACAAAATGAACGGTTTCGAGAGTGTGGGATTCTTCAATATCATTTAAGAAGCACAGAGCCGATCACTAAAAGTTTTTCTCTTCATTTCGAGATGGATTTTATGTATTGAAAGGCATGCTAATTGGAGTCATATTGTACTTTGAAACCTCTCTCGTTTAAGAGCGTGAAAATTTCCCATTAGCCTCTTTTAAACGAACTTTCCAATATTAAATGTCTGTATTGCTTACTCTACCGAGGCAGTATTACCTAAGTTAAATACCAGCTCTCATATATATAGAAGCTCATATATGCTTATACTAATTGGGCATTTCGCACATTCATTAATAAAGGTATCGATATTATTTATTCCTTTATGAAAATCGATCATCAATTTATCGATATCGATCATTCGTGATTAAGGTAAGACTCAGTTAATCAATCAGGTATCAATTAGAGCAACATTGTATATCATTTCTTGTTTCATTCGAAATCAACCTTGTATATCCGTTCCTGTATCATACGATATCAACCGTGTATATCATTGTATGTATAATAGGCCAACGAGATCAAAAGTGTATAGCATTAATCCCACGTTTGACACGTGACCAACAGTATATATTATTTCATCTTTCAACAAGAGCAACCGACTGTATCATTCCATGTATCGTACGAGATCGACCGTGTATATCATTCCATGTATCAAACGAGATCCACTGTACTGTGTATATCATTTCATATATCATACGAGATTCACTGTGTATATCATTGCATATATCATATGAGATCCACCGTGTATATCATTTCATATATCATACGAGATCCACTGTGTATATCATTTCATGTATCAAACGAGATCCACCGTGTATATCATTTCATATATCAAACGAGATCCACTGTGTATATCATTTCATATATCATACGAGATCCACCGTGTATACCAATTCATGTATCATACGAGATCCACCGTGTATATCATTTGATATATCATACGAGATCCACCGTGTATATCATTTCATGTACCCTGCGAGATCCACCGTGTATACCATTTCATATATCACACGAGATCCACCGTGTATATCATTTAATGTGACCTGTGAGATCCACCGTGTATTTCTTTTCATATATCATACGAGATCCACCGTGTATACCATTTCATGTACCCTGCGAGATCAACCTTGTAAATCAATCCATGTATCATACAATATCAACTTTGTATATCAATTTATGTATTATACGAGATCCACTGTGTACCTGTTTATTCATTATCCTACGAGAGCGACCAGGTTTATTAAATAAAGCATCATTTCATCTTTCAACAAGATCAACCGACTATATCATTTCATGCATCATACGAGATCCACTGTATATATCAATTCATGTATCATACGAGATCCACCGTGTATATCATTTCATGTATCATACGAGATCCACTGTGTATATGAAATCGTGTATCATACGAGATCCACCGTGTATATCATTCCATGTACCCTGCGAGATCCACCGTGTATATCATTTTATGTATCATACGAGATCCACTGTTTATGTCATTTCATATATTATCCGAGATCCACCGCGTATACCATTCCATGTACCATGCGAGATCCACCGTGTATATCATTTCATATATCATACGGATCCACCGTGTATACCATTTCATGTACCCTGTGAGATCCACCGTGTGTATCATTTCATATTTCATACGAGACCCACCGCGTATACCACTTCTTGTACCCTGCGAGATCCACTGTGTATATCATTTCATATATCATACGAGATCCACCGTGTATACCATTTCATGTACCCTGCGAGATGCACCGTGTATACCATTCCATGTACCCTGCGAGATCCACCGTGTATATTATTTAATATATCATACGAGATTCACTGTGTATACCATTTCATGTACCCTGCGAGATCAACCTGGTAAATCGATTCATGCAGCATGCGAGATCAACTTTGTATATCAATTCATGTATTATACGAGATCAACCGCGTATATTATTTGATATATTATACGAGATCAACTGTGTAAATGTTTATTTTATCATCTTACGAGAGCGACCAGGTTGATTAAATAAAGCATCATTTCATGTATCATACAAGATCAACCGTGATATAGTTTTATGTATCACTGATACGAGATCCACCGTTTATATCGATTATGATAATAGAGCAAACACGTAGACTAAATTAAACATCATTATATGTACCATACGTGGTCAACCCTGATATCATTCCATGTATCCCGCGAGATCAACCTTGTATATCATTCAATGTATCATACGGGATCAACGGCGTAGCCTAAAGTAAACACCATTCAGGTATCATAAGAGATCAGTCGTGTATGTCATTTAGTGTATCAAACGAGATCAACCGTGTAAATCATTTCATGTATCAAACGAGATCAATCTTGTATATCATTTCATGTATCCAGCGAGATCAACCGTGTATATCATTCCTTGTATCAAACGAGATCAGCCGTGTATATCATTCCATGTATCGAACGAGATCAGCCGAGTATATCATTCCATGTATCGAACGAGATCAGCCGTGAATATCATTTCATGTGTCATACGAGATCAGCCGTGAATATCATTTCATGTGTCATACGAAATCAACAGTGTATATCATTTCATGTATCAAACGAGATCAACCGTGTATATCATTCCTTGTATCAAACGAGATCAGCCGTGTATATCATTCCATGTGTCGAACGAGATCAGCCGAGTATATCATTCCATGTATCGAACGAGATCAGAGGTGAATATCATTTCATGTGTCATACGAGATCAACAGTGTATATCATTTCATGTATCAAACGAAATCAACCAGGTACACTCAATGAAGGATACTTTAAGGTATCAGACAGGCAGCTATTCGGCGTGCAGAAGTCATGTTTGTTAGTTTATGTAACTAAATATACAATAAAGTGTGTTGTGTGTTTGTTAGACGCTGTGTCCTCCAGTTACGTGAATTAACAAAGGTACATCTGGTCCACTGGACTACAGTTTCAATCAATACCGACGCCACTCATTCATTGCTAAGTTTGTGTTCAATATTATCAGTAATAATCGTGTAATTCTTTTTACTTTTTGCAAATTAATCAAATATTTTTAAAAAAGGAATTGTGTTATAATAGCGTAGTAACGAAGCCCGTAAAACCGTATTTTGGTTACTGAATGTACGATTTGTGTAAATGTTTTTAAATTATTTAAATTCATGTCATTACGTCAAAGACTTTGTCGCGCGTTCAGATATAAGGTACTTTAACAATTGGCTTTGGTGAAAAATAATCCGAAGTTGTTTAACGGCACTGAAATATCACTCCCATTAGAGAAGTTATTTAACAGCACTGAAATATCACTTCCATTAGAGAAGTTATTTAACGGTACTGAAATATCACTCCCATTAGAGAAGTTATTTAACGGCAGTGACATATCACTTCCATTAGAGAAGTTATTTAACGGCAGTGACATATCACTTCCATTAGAGAAGTTATTTAACAGCAGTGAAATATCACTTCCATTACATAAAGAAAGCGTGGTATTTCACAAAAATGATAATAGCAAAGACAGGATAACTTACACAGTGAAGTTTGAATATCATATATATTGCTCGTGTATTGCCTCAAAAGTAATTCTAGGCTTCCCAGAAAACAGTAAGAGACCCCTGGAGTATTTTATATAGGGGCAACTAAGTTTTGTATATATAAATTGATGTTAAATATTTGAACCCCTTTCTTTGTTAATTTACCTATTTAATCTCGACAAGTATTTCCGGTATAACAAATTCAATGCAGAGTGTAGCTTTGTATTACTCCGCGTCTCCGCCAATACACACCACTGCCTTATGTAAGTATATACTTACGGAAGGCAGTGAAGTGTATTGGCGGAGTAATACAAAGCTATGCAGAGTGTCAGATAATCGATTAATACAGGTCCTCTTTATATCTTGTCGTATCAGGGGTCACACGATCTGATATGCATTATAATGTTGTTTTTTTTAAATATAATTGTAAATATATTCAAAGTCTACCGTTTACACACAAAACAAATAATACAAAAATTGTCCTGGGTTGTTCCTTTATGTCCATATTTTATTAAAGTAAATACATTTACAGGCTTGCTTTTATTTTATTACATAAATTTATTGTACATTGCAAAAATAGTCCCTGTGATTGAATTGCCTTCCATTATCTCGTTTGCACTGTTTACTTCGGTTAAATATGACAAGTTAAGACACACATTATTACAAAAGACCGCTAAAAGTGTTCACTGAAATGTTAAAATATCTTTACAATGCTTGATGTGTATTTCCTTTCAAAAAAAAAAAAGAAATACAAATATGGGATATGTGTGCGTATTTGCACTACAGCGAAACAACATTGACTGTACCGGTATTCTAGAAATTTATGCTCAACTATTTATTTTTTTTATCAAGCTTGAAAGTTTCACAATGTTCACGTCAAATCGATGTAACTTGTGGTGTAATAAGAGATTGCGTCTCAGTGTTGCATGACGGTTAACATCGGGCCACATGAACTATGTTTTCTTGCTGTTGTACAAAAGACAACCCCTCATTTTCACGACCTTTTTTTCAAATCGATTGTATAAATTTAAATATTATAAATATTATTTAGCTCGACAATTCCTAAGTCATTATAGCCGTGTTTGCAGTAGTAAATCTAAATTGTATTACACCGCCCCTATTGGTCAATTCTAAACGGTTACCTATGTTGTATAGGCGTTACCTAATTTATAATTCGAATGTCGGCTTCCCCATAGGTTCACATGTTCAATCAAATTAATATATACGTAGGACAAAAATCTACGGGTTTAAAGCCATCCATTTACCAAACCGGCGATCATTTAGCTATATTATAAACACAAGTCAAATAATAAAATTAAGTTTTTAAAGTTTCAACAGAAGTCATTACATAAATTTACATTCTTAACAGTTTTAAACTAAGAAGAAAAGGGGACAGTCATAAATGATTCCTCTCTCACCCTGTCTCTGACATCTTCACTTCATAACATATGTTGTTGTAGCTCTAGTCTTAAGGATTTGTCTGCCGATTAATCAGGTAAAAACAAGCAAAAACAAGTAGCTCTCAACGCAGATTAACCAAATTCTACATTAGAGACAAGAAAAAGTTAATTGGCGGGAGTTAATGCGTTCGTTCGGTGGTAAGATCGCTAGAAAAGTCATTTCAGTTTAGCCGTGCGCTGAATCTTAAAGCAACACGATCGATGTGTTGTTTGTGACGAGTATGCCTTAACCAGGACTTGGATTTAAGACGGAAGAGGGATTTTAATTGCAAGCGATAGAGCTTTAGCTAGACAATTACTGACGTTTATTAAGCAATTTTTCACCGCGGACCTCGGGTCGTTTGTGTTCGTCATAGAGGCTGGTACGCAGGTAATTTCGCGGGATTGGACAGATTGCCAAACCGCCTTGGGAAGTGTGTTAGCAACGCGAGCACGAACTGTTAATGGCCGGACTTGGCTGACTGGTGGGGATTAGCTATCTAAAGCGCACAACAAGATCGCGATCGGGTATCTTGGAGTAATTCTTCACCTAATTCACAGTTAATTAATGACCGAGATGTCGCAGAGAGAAGCTGATCGGTTGGGTTGTTTAAAGGCTTTTTTACCACCCCGATCGTCTTGAATTAAGGCTAGTACAGCTATTCCAAGCTGATTTAACTGGTGGAGTTTATCTTGAGTTAATTCCGCACAATACACAGACAAAGCCTATTTAACCCGGACGAGTACTGGGTAATACAAGAGTTTCTGCTACACTGTTTCACTGACACATATATATCACTGCCAGACGTCTGTGTAATAAATAGACCTGTATGAACTGATGATCTCTTATGAACCGCATCATTGCACGAGACGTTTGCGCGTGAATAATAGATATATGTTTCAGCATTTTCTCCGGACAAAATAAACTTATTTTAACACTTTCAAATAGAAACGATATCTTTTATTGCATCAGCCCTAGGGCAATACAAATAAGCAAAGGTACATCAGGTTTACTCGTTCTGTATTTAATTAGCATTCAAGGGATATTTATTTTCCAACAGAACGGGACACGTGACATTATATGGTTGTGGTAGAACGGTTAATAATATTGAAGTACATCAGCGTTATATAGAGGAAATATCCCGGAGTTTGCGTTAAACAGCAATCAATCAATCGATCTATCGGTAAGCCGGTCAGTCAACAAATCGATGAATCAATCAGTTATTTATTCGCGTCACTTTAAATATCAAATTAACATTGCTAGAACATCATGTAAACACAGTATAGCGAAGGCAGATTCTTTAAAACAAATGAATTAAGAAAATATGATTTGTTGTTTCCTCACAATGATAATAGTTGAAAATCTTTCTACCACCAATGATTTTATAACACCAAAGACCGACACTTAAAGCTTCCATGCTGTAGACCATTCCAATATCACATGAAACTACCAGTACTACATTTCAATATGTGGACTTTATTGGTTGATTCTTAAGTAGCTAGTTTCCTTAAATATTTTTTGTCTTTTAGAAAATGATGAAGACAGTATTTTCGTTATTTTGGGACAACACTTTCTTAGTTTGAACAGATTCTAGTTTAAAAAAATGTTAAAGGTTGTAACACGTCCGGGAATCAAACCCATAGAGTTAGGCACCGTTTCGCCAGCCTATAAAGGTCGTCGGTCTATAAGTATATATATATTTTTTTAAACGGTTTTATCTGAGGATTTATTTAAGATGTCTATATTGGTAGTCAGGTGTGAATTTTTTATACGTTTTTGGTTGCTTTTTGTTTTGTTTTTATTTTGTTTTTTGTTTTGTTTTTTGCTTTCTGACAATTTATCTTCATAATGTTATTATTATTTTGCTTTTTAGATTGCAAATTAAAAATATGTTTACCAAAGATTATGTGTTTATGAAGGCAGAATAAATTAAAGAGATGGCAATCCTGTTACCTGCTCTGCTGGTAAATACCGCACGTCAATCAAATAATAGTTAACAGATCGATTGAAGCATCCATATGTGGCTCGTCTCTACATTATATAGTGATCAGTTCAAACATACATGTGTCTTAAGTAGGTACTCAGTCAGAATGTTAGAATAAGTATGTGCTTCCAACAACTCGCCCATAGGACTCCTTCTGAACGAAATCAAGAATTGTGAAATCCCTAAGACTTTAAAGTGTAATGCGTCCTTTAAACGATTGTTTTAAAATTATGAATTACGAAATGGATGAAATATATAAAACCTCAAAGAGTTTTGTTTAATTACAAATATGTATATTATTGATTAAATTAACAGAAATAATCTAACCATTTCTACTTAACACTTTTGGATGATTTCTCCACTTTCAGTTTTTGTATTTCCTTGACATTTAGTACACATAATTGTCACACTATTATCTTAAAAGTAGTCCCACTTCTTTGTTATGTAATTTTCATTTTTGAGACGTTAATAAAAAAAATTTAAGTGAAGAATATTTTGGCGTTTTATTAATATTTTTTTTTATAATTAAACAAAAATTAACTTAAATATTGACAAAAAACGTGAGTGTTTTTTTTATTTTTATTGTTTTACTGCAAAACGGCAACATTTGAAAAGAAAATCTCCAAAACTCTAGGAGAAATAAGAGCGATAAGCTAAAGTTCTTATTTAACAAATATGTTACATTTTATGCAATAGTAAATCATATAATATTAAAGTGGCATTTAGAATCTTCCTCTGTCTAAATAGACGCGTTAGTAATATAGTCATTCTTTGCAAAAGCCACGAAAAGACAAGGGTTGCATTTGATACTGCTGACTAGAATCATATATATATATAAAAAAAAAATTACGGGGAAAAAAGACTATTTTCTCGCCTCCACTGGGATTCGAATGTGGGGATATGCCTAGCAGGGCTAGACAAATAAAGACGGTATATTTTTCTCTACATGAAACACTAAATTAGTGTACTTTTATATATCAATAGTTTCTTTAATTTAGTCGTTCCTGATTTGATTGTGTTTAATGCTAAATTGACCATTAACGCTGAGATTTGAACATTTTTGTAAGTAGACTAACAATCCCTAAAAGCTCAATTTACATAAATGATTTAGGGTATTATTGGAAAATACACCGTTGTTAATATCTGCATGTCTTAATTGCATGCACAGGCCCTGAACTGATTCATCCCAAGGTTCCAAATTATAAGTACTTGCAAAGTACTTAGAATTTTTTTAAATTTTTACTTTATATCTTATATCATTAAATAAATAATACACTTGATGCAAAATCAATGAAAAGTGAAAAGTGAACAAATTAGGAAAAATCTTTGGGATCGATATAGTTTTTGAAAGAGTTATGTCGATATCAAGAAATACAACTTCCGTATCACAGGTTATCAGCTGGTTGACCTGTAGTATATAGCCTTCCGTCTCTTTATCGTCAGAAATATCGGAAGGACACAACGATATTCGTCTTTTTGAGATTGGTATGGTCCCTCTCAATAATCTAGTCCGTCAGGCTGTGTATACTGAGCGTGTCTCTCCTCGTATTAAACTTAAGTATATGTCGATTGAAATGACAATTTGTTCGAGTCCCAGTCAAACAAAACAACCTCCATAGAATTCTATCAGAGAATCGTTTTCTTGGAATTGGTGTGCCGGGACTTTAGGGAATCCGTTTGTTTTTATTCTAGTCAGGCTAAAGCATTGTTACCAAAAACAAATTAACTGGACATTAAGTATCGCTGAACTGGTGGCGTTCTCGAGCTAGACGCCTATAACACGAGAGCTAACATTAGAAAGTCTTTATAACGCCTGAATGCCACCCGGACTTTAATGTTCAATACACATAGAAATCGTACGGCCGTCTATTCTTCTACAGTGAAGAAACTAAGTAGAGCTCGGGAAAAGAGCAAATGTTATGGGAATGATGGGTTGTAATAGCTTGTCGGACAATATGACTCTGACATCTTTACACCCGGACCAGCGATAACAAATTTACCCAACAATAGTTTTTGACATGAGGGCAGAATGGCGGGACCTCTGACCGACTGTAATTGCCCGCTGAACGAAATTGACAATTACAGCGAGCGCGAAGGAGGCACGCCAAACTAACGCGCTTTTCTCCCCAATGATTCCGCGAAGAGACAAGACGCGCACTCTAAATGTATTAGAAACGTGAAGCGACACTTAAGTTGCTAATAAATCTGGTAAAGCTTTAATTCACCTTGCTCGAAGTCCACCCAGAGGCCATAAAACACACAGAGACCAGGCTTAGAGGATCAGCCAAGATCTGCTATGTAAACAAACTTTGTTGAA
>JAVFBW010069390.1:0-16233 GCA_034783835.1 Mopalia ciliata
CCCCCCCCCCCCCCCCCCCCACACACACACACACCACCAATTTGAAATTAAGTATGTATCTATGTAAATAACATTGATACCAAATATTACATTTCAATAATGTACATACTAATTGCTCTCACAACCATCATGTTTTTAGACGAAAATTCATACAATATACAATCCTTGCGCTTACTGTGTACAATCAGATTAAACAAAAAGGACTTTCGCGTCTCTCCCAGCATAGTATCGGTACAAGGGGACAGTTAATGTTTACTGTGTACCTTTAATATCTATTCTTCTGAGAGGGAAAAAATAATCCAGGTAATTTGGATATGCGATAGGGTGTAATATGAATAAAGTTATTAAATGTCATGCTTGTCTGACCGTTATATGTGGATTTACGTATTAAAAATATATAGCCTTTTGTTGCAGAAAACCAAGCATGTTCAAAGTTGTCACCTACATCAACAACCACATTAAGAAAAACTGGCCGTTTCTTGTACGAAGTGGAGAAGTTGCACAAAAGTCACCTATTGTTCTCTCTTTAGTCTCACGTAAAACACATTATGTTTGCGATCTTTGTTTTAATTAGCCAAAGGTGTTTTGTTTTTGTTTTCTGTCTTTTGTGTGTTTTTTTAATTATGCCCGAAAAATGTTATGTACTTGACACCTATGGCGACAAGAAGCATATGTATGCATATGCCAAAATAAATATTTAAATCTGAACCTGTGTTTTGACACACACTAACACACACCGTTCCAATGCTAAAAAGCATAAAAAACCAGAGTGAGTGCAATAAATATAATTAATATGAACACCAGGGGAAAATAATTTTTATGACCACTTTCAAGTACCGTATGACACATCACAATTTCCTGAAGCATTGTCGCAAAATAAGACTTCAAACTAGGGATAAATTTTACTATTCAGGTGATATATCTGATACCCAGATGACCATTCAGACCTTTACCTGCTATTGGAACGAGAGCACGTATATGCAGTCCTTCTAAAAAAAATCCAGATCTTATAGGAACATAGTCTCGATAAATCATTGACATAGACAAGGCCTTGGCCGTAGGGACGCCACAAAGGTCCTATAGCAGGCACTCACTAGCCCGATCACTCCGATAGCGCCACTTATTAAATATCATACTGGCATATCACGGATATAAAATATTCCATCTGGAGCACCCAGAACACAATCGATCACAATATAAAACTATCTGAATAAAGATATCAAAAACATTTACGCTGAATTTGTAACAAACATATACGCGGGGACTCGCCCTTTTTTTCTTCTTCAAAAAGTGAATAATTGTTCCCTACTTTAGCATGGGTAAATATATGCTGTATGGACTAGGAACTTCAACCCGATGCATATTGAATATTAAATTAATATTTATTGTATATATAATAGTCCATAGATCCGAACACAGGTTATTCGGGTAAATAACCCTTGGTTGACACTGATTTATTTAATCCAGGTCCATCACAGTGAAATAAACTGATACCGCTGTAACACCACACTGGGCAAATTAAAAAAAACAACCACCTTTTTTAAAACAATTACTTTTGATTTATCGACATTGACACTTAAAAGGCGGAGTAAAGTTCGTTGATAAATATAGAAAAAAATATTGGGGTTTGAAACACAGCCCTGTTTGAAAACGATCGGACAAATAAAGAATTTGGTTAATCTTTAACAATTTTAAAACATGCTTTTAGTAATTAATAAATGTCTTAACAAAAATTAAACTTTGGGAGTAGACCGTGACAGTGACGTAGTTGAAGCATCGACAAAATCGAAAGTTTTCTTGAAATCTATAAGACCCATATGAGTTGTCCACGCTCCTTGGACAAATATTTGTGGATGACTGCATTACTACGAAATACATGTTTATGTTGTCAATGGTTTACTAATGAATTGCCTAAAAGACAATGAAACTTTTGGGGAAGATCGTGACAGTGAATTAGTTGAAGCATCGACAGCATCGAAAGCTTTCTTGAAATGAGTATGACCTATATAAATTCTGTATGCTTTTTAGTCAAACATTTTTGGATGATTGCATTAGCACAAACTACGTTGTCAATGGTTAAATCCCCTTGTCGGATTCCAGTCTATGTGCTCAAACTAGTGAAATGTTATAAACATAAAAACAGTATTTCGTTAATTTGGGATAACACTTTCTTAGCTTGAACAGATTCTAGTCCACCGGCCACCTAAAGCACTCAGCCACCCGGCTGATTTTTTTCGACACAAGAATACTGTTAGTCTTCACATTCTAAAAAGACACAAAAATTTAAAATAAAAACAGAATCAAAACTGACTTTTGTGCCGTTACCGATATACAGGTCTAGAAAATAGCTCGTCTCAACCAAGTGACCTTAATCTCTCCAAACCCCCCTCAACACTGGTAAGGCCGAATAGTGTCAGAGATCCGTATTCTGTGACTGACAACACCTCTAGGATAGGGAGCCTTAACGGCTGTTTGCGATGTGTCTGGACTGATATACAGGTATTATATTTAAACCTAGAGCAACAAGCAACTTATGAAAGGGAAATTGTGTGCATTCGAGTTACAGACTTTTGGTACTTTCTCCCAAAGGTCCTAAGGACCATTAGCAGATAGTTAATCATATTTCACCCAGACGGGCCTGTGGAATCATCAACGGGGATATTCATGGGAGATGCTAACGGGAGCCGGTCTCTTTGCTCCCATGGTATAGCGCGGACTGTCTGTGGTAAAGTCGCGCTGGAACAAAAAAGTTCGTCTCCAATTAGTAAATTGACAGCTGAATTATTTAGAGATTCATATTTGTGACGGTACAGCACGGTCCCATATTGACATTACACCAGGACACAACCCAGCATTCGTATTTTTACATAATGCTATAGGTCATCCGCGATTAAGTCTTTGTTGAATCGTTTTATATAATAAGTGTTTTATTGGGTCTTTAGTGTAATTTCGCTAATACGACAGCCTGCCAATTCAATGCATTAAGCAAACCGCCCTAGATATCATTGGCCAGAAACGACAAGACAGCGCAATCTTACGACGGGACCCAACAACGCAACCCAGAGACGCTACAACGACGAAAAACCCAACGACGCTACAATTTCTTGCCAATCAACATGATGTTCTCGGTATTGTTGCAGTTGTTAAGCGTGGCATTATTATAGTTTTCAAGGTGATGTAACTACTGGTCGTAGTAATTACAATCGACGTCCGTTAATATCGCTTTGCGGCATGATCATTTGGTGTTATTAGACGTAAGAATTAATTATAGGGCAGACCCATATCAATAAGTTACATAAAATTTTCTTACCTTTGAACACAGCACAGGTAGAAACACATTAACAGTTCTGCTAGAATATTTAAAACATGGTGTCGAAAATTGGTCTCGCTTTCACATGCTGGTGCACTTCCATTTTTACAAGGCTTATTTCCCTAGTGAGTTTATCAATGTTTTTCACCTAGATAATCAAATGTGGCCTTGGGTTGGACATTAAAAGCTTGTATTACGACATGTCTTTGCTTTTGTATTGACAAGTGAAGATTTATGTTACCACGAAAAAGTATTGGTTCGATTTCACGAATAAATTATTTAAGGACTGGGCCACACAAAATAATATTAAGACCTCTGAGAACTAAGGTTACTTTAAGGACACTTTAGAAAACAGATGGTTCTATACTGTACAATTGCAAAGATAAAACGGTTCTTGGATACAAAAATAAAGGGATAAATACTTGGAACAGTTGTTGTGAGTATTCCTTACCGAACCAAAAAGGGTTCCCCTAGAGCCATGACTGAAGACAATAGACGGTTCCATTACAGTCAGAAATTTCTAAGCGTGTTGGTACGCAATACATATCTGTCCATTGTTAATATAAACATAACTAGAGTAAATTTGGCAATATAAGTCAACATGAGTGCACCAAATTGCAGAATATTCTCATCCCTTAGAAAACGAGTAATTAATTTCGACTGGCAGGAGGAATTTCCCACATAAAGTATTCATCCCGTCACTGTTAAGTAATATTCGGACACAGAAAAAAATCATTTTGAGTGTAAAGCGGGTTGAATCTTTAATGACACATCTCGAAATGAGAAAATAGAGTAATGTAGATGTGTGGGAGAAATAAGCCGACCATCAAACCGAAACATGCCATTAAACCTATATCAGCATCTCAGTTTATAACATTAAATTCTGTATAATTTATGAAATTCTTTATACTTCACACATTGTTCAATCCTATTAGTTTTCTTATTATGTCTACCTATTCATTATAACAACTTCGGTAACGTATTGTTTCTGCCAGATCAGTATCAGTACCTGTAAGCCAAAGGCCAAGGGTTCGAATTCCGGTAGAGACAAGCACACTTTCCCTCTTCATATTGTATAAAATGAGTTTATTTAACCAATAGCAAGCTCTCACTTTATAGTGTTTAAACACACACGAATAAATATGTGATGATATTTAATATTATATGGTGACTTGAAATAAGACGTCAATTAAATTTGTTCGATACTCCTCACTTAAAATAACCCCCCCCCCCCCCCCCGCCAATCAGCCTCCTCCTCTTACTCTTTTTGTTATTCAATATTTATACGGATGATCAGTTTTATTGCTTTTCATAATAATTTTGACTCCTCAAGATTTCACTAGATAATCCTTACTCGTATCGGCTGTGGATAAAGTGAAGTACTCTCGTTTAATATCAGCTTTAATAACTTAGAGAATATATTTAATATCCACAGCCTGGACTAGATTGTGCTGTGAAGTCCAATTATTTTCTACTTATTAAGCCAGTACTGCCAGGTATCCCAAGGATGATGGAGGGTGATTTGTCAAGCTTGTCAGTAATTAGCGTAAGAGGTCTGTCTATCGAGTTACCACCGATCAGTTGAAGCTATCGTTTGATGTTTTATTATCGTCTACCACATACTGTTCTGGGAAACCCATATCAGTTGCATCACTGGAGCTTATGTGGATGAAACGCCACAAAAGCCACAACAATAGCTTTCATCATACGCTCCATGCTATATGTCTCGACATGATATAGTCGTTTCACTAGCTGCATTAGATTGGTATTGGTGCCAGAAATTATCATCAGCCTTAGATATTTTTTCGGGGTTAAAATTGGGATTTAACGTCGTACTGAAAGGTATTTCACTGATATGATGACTGATTCTATAATTCAGCTCTTCAATACATTGCTTAAATACGGTTAAAAACTGAGAGGAAACACACGTTCGATTGTCTCAGCCACAACATGGGACTCAAACCCATTAACAATATATCAAAATAGGATTAGTGAGCACACATTAACCACCAAGCCACTGCCGCAGGATTGCGTTTACATTAGAAAAGGGTTTACTTTCGTGATTTCGACTTTCGAGTA
Source organism: Mopalia ciliata (assembly GCA_034783835.1). NCBI lineage: Eukaryota > Metazoa > Mollusca > Polyplacophora > Chitonida > Mopaliidae > Mopalia > Mopalia ciliata. The sequence goes on from JAVFBW010069390.1 coordinate 5,390, forward strand.
CAGGACAATAGTACGGGATCCAATTCGCATTTTGGTCTTCCGGTGTTGAATAGGTAAAACGTAGATGTGTATCTGATATCTTTGCTTCATTTGAAGGGTTTACTTTGGTGATCTCAACTTTCAAGCACGCTACAAAAGTATGAGATCCAATTCGAAGTTTTGTCTACAAGGTGCCGAATAGATAAAACAACCGCGCTGTTGATCCGGAACCTTTGCTCTGTTTGACATTACAAGCAAAAAAACTACAAAACAGCAACATTATGAAACTACAAAACAAAAGTTCAAAATGGCGATTCTGTGAAAATTCAGAGCGAAACGGCAATGTAGACTTTGTTATAGAGTTTAAGTTGTTGAGAAAAAAACAAGCCCAAATGTTGACTTGACTGCTTCTTCAAGGCCAACGCGCTCTAGAATCATCACTTGCGACACCTTGAACACAGTCTATCTTAATTAACACCTTCTAAAAAAAAAACCCACATGTTTAAAAAATAAAGATAGTTGCACACAGAACAAGGCTTTGCTAGAAGGCTTATAAGACAAAATATTGAATACGTGTTGCAGTACTGTTGAATCGAGTTGTTTTACGCTTGTACAAATGCTTACAAACAGTTCGGCTTAATAAAAAAATGTTTCCGAAAACGCGGAATTTTAATCAAGTTTGGAATCTTTTTTTCAATCATGAAACCAATTCCCCGAGCTAGAAAACCGTGTTGCCTTTATATGTTGTCAAGATCTTTGCAACTCGGTCGATGCCGTTTCAGTAGAGATATTTGAGTTACCGCTTTGGATAATATCGCAGAGGTATATGGAATTAGGACGTCTGTCTGTTTTTCTTCTAGAATTATGTATGGTAAATATTCCCTTTTGAGAGGAGAGAAATGAGCTTATTTTGACAGTGGAGGTTTGTTTTGACAGGTAAACATGTTAAAACCTTCATATGAAATGGCTCTGAGCTGCTTTTGCCATTAGACGGGACTTTGACGCTGTCTCGGTTGTAATGTTTTAAGGGGTTTTACTGTTAATCATATTAGCTAAGAATGACCAGTCTCACGGGGAATCCCTGGGGGTAACAGCGATAGACCAGTTCAGTACTCCTGTAAAAGGCAAATTCACACGCCATTTGTGTAACAACGCCCAGGGTGGACCGAAACCATAGTTCTATTTTGGCGCTGTATATATGACTCATCGAAAATGTTTTAAAGTTTGAATTTATAACTGTATAAATGTAAATAATTTACATTATTCCAACATTATTCTAATAATTACATTATTCCAACATAATTACATTAGTATAACAATAAAATTAATGTTATACATTTGTTTAAGAATATTGTTGACAGGAACGCCAGAAATGCTTTCAAACACGTTCTTCATAACTGTTGCTGTGTTTAAAAATTTAGTATAGAAATTCAACTTAGGATGTAACCCGAAAAGACGTGAGAAAGACTTAACTGTGGCGTAAATTGTCACAAAGCCACTCGGATTAGGAATTGTTGAGACATTGTAACCAAGCAAGAGTGATTTGTTTTACATAGAAAATAGGCCCTTAGAACTCGTCAATCAGCCCGTCTCTGTCACCGAGTAATACTCTTACATAAAAACAAAATCATATCGAGTGTAATACTTGTTGAAGCTTTAATGGCCCATCTTGAAATGAGAAAATAGAGTAATGTAGATGAATGAGAGGAAGGAACCGACTTCAAAACCGAAACCTGTCCTCTGTTCAGTTAGCAAGTAGCACGCACATAACACATAACAATTGGTGTGGGTAGTGTGTTGTTGTTCATACACTTAGAAAAATGTAAGTGTAATGGAACCCTTTAAGGTTTTTTTTCTTTTCATGGCTTTAATAGTTCTGTATGGAACACTCACAACAACTGTGAGAGGTATTTCTCCATGTCTTATTTGATCAAAGAACCAATGTTGTTGTGGGTCCCTCGGCCGAGGGTTAGTTGTAGCGTGTACATTTACTTATCCTACACCGATGTACCGGTCATGGGATCTAGTCCGTCCATCGACCATCAGGTGTATGAATGAGTCACACGTTGTGACTGGGGTTGTTTTTTACGAGGTTTCTTCCCGGTTTTCCACCATAATAATGAGATGAGGACAGTATCCTCTGAACGAACCATTGTTTGTAAGAGTGTCTCGTGTTTGTCTGCAGTAAATCATGTCATGGTGCCATAGGTTCCCGCAATAGTTGTGTTTGAGATATTCGCGTTTATCCACCGTGAAACTTGGCAAATAACCTCTCGTGTTCCGATTAATCTGGCCTCTCCCAGTCCATAGCAATGAAACATCAGACGGTATCCCCAACTGTTGGCTAGCAAATTGATAGACGGGCCTATGACAAGAAGAACTATGGAGTACTCACGCTTTAACGCGTATCAATAATGGACGCTTACCACGCCATATTCTAATCCAACATGTAGGTAGCATACTGATAAAGCCGAATCTACTGCAGTGGAACTTTATTTAAGAATATGTCACTTGGCTTACCAGTTTACAAAATTAGGTAGAATTTATTGTTTGTTTGTTTGATTGAGAACGCCAAATCTACTAGTGTGGAATTTTATTTAAGAATACGTCACATGGCTTACCTGTTAAACAAATTAAATATATTTTATTGTTCCTTGTTTGACTGGGGAAGAGAAACTTTGTAACTCAATGGTAGTTCACTTATATAACAACGAATTCTCGATTTCACACTGTTGCGTGCTCAAATACGATAGAAAACCACGACGAACCCTAGAAGTAATCACAATTGTGATATTCGGACCCACATCGTGAGACCTAATGGCGATATCACTCGAACCTATGATTGAAGCAGTATTAGTAGACCGACACGATTTCCATTTAGCGATGGCCATCGACCAGAGTTGTCTTTCGACACTTATGCTAATGACATGATACTTATTTTGTAGCACAAGTTAACTGGTCGAAAACTAGCCCATTCAACCCTTTGGAGAATGTAGTCTCGTTTAATTTGTAAACAGAATATTTCATTTCAATATTTCCATTTCGAAATATCAATATCTAAACATGATATACTGCTATAATAATGGAATATTGAAATCAGTTTATATTTAACCATGGACTCACACCTCCGGCCATTTTTTAACAACGGTTATAAGTCGAACAGTCTACAAGTCACTTAAGATTTGTATTGAACATCAGTCGACATAAGTGGATCAGTCTACGCCAGTTACTGTGAAAGGCAATAAACCCTGGACTTTTGGAAACGTGACAATAGGACTCTCTATAAATTCGCGAGACAGCGCTTTCGGCTCGCCAAGGCTAACCGCAATGCGATATTGAAACCCCTAATGGAGAAGACTCAGACGGTCGAATTACATAATACTGACTTCTGTACAAAATAATTATACTGCCTCAATATATATTATATCCCGGGTTTGGTCCCAAGCGGATGCGCATTTATTCGGTTTTCATTTAACTGAATATAATATTGATCAATCAATCAAGGCAATGGTCCTGGAATCCTTCGTACCAAAATCAACAAATTTGAAGAGCATTGTATCCTTAGCGCATATCTAGACTGACGGACACGCATTCCCTGACCATACCCGTAAGAGAATAATAGTAACAGCAAATATTTCAGATTGGCCATTTGAGCTTTATGAAAAATCGCTTCACGATCACGTTTGGATGACAGGGTTTTATTTCTTTTGAAACTTTCAGAATAATGTTTACCCGGCATACAATATGCGTATTTCCATATTCGGTTTACAATTACTGAGATTGGAATGCGTTAAAAACAAGGCCCTTAACCATCTCAACTCAGCTTAGTTATTAATAGACGTTTTTGATTATAATGCTGTGATAAAAAATACTTTAACGATACACTCTTCGACACTAGCATACCATTGAAAACAAATACTGCATAACAGTGCTTCATTGTCATCTGTAAACGCAGCTTTTATTCTTTTGAAACTTTCCAAAAAGAATTGTGCACTATGTGCTTAACCATATTCGGTTTGGAATTACCTGTTACGGAATGCGATAAAACGATGAAGGCGCGTAACCAAACTAAAACTTGCAAAGAATAGATAATTGTAATCGTTTCCTCATACACTATATAGGTACTCATATTCGGTTTAGAATTTCGTGTTATGGAATGCAATAAACCCATGAAGGCGTGTAACCATTTAAGAATTGAAAAGAATAGATAATTTTAATTGTTTCGTCATGCACTATGTGGGTACTCATATTCGGTTTGGAATTGCCTGTTATGGAATTCGATGAACCGCTGAAGGCGCATGACTAACTGAGACTAGCAAAGAGTATAAAGTTTTAATCGTCTCGTCATTCACTATGTAGGTCATTATATTCGGGTTGGAATTGCCTGAAATGGAATTCGATGAACCCATGAAGGCGCATAACCATTTAAGACGTACTGGGAATATAATGGTTAAATCGGGTAGTTGATACAGACATAAAAACAACTGTAAACATACATTCCTTAATAACTGACAAAATGATGAGAAAAACTATTTTCACAACATTCTCGATTGAACAAAATTAAAATTTGTATGGTTTGCGAGAACAAAATAATTGCTTGTCATGCTCAAACATCATGTCCCTTTTCCTCAAAGTGACATCTAGCATGTAAGCGTATCATTTACAAAGATAGACAATATTTACATATCACTCTACATCAAGAGACCAAATGGTAAACAAGTGACTTAAAATAAAGTACAGCAATATCGGTTTAACATTTAGATAATATCTTTGTTTACCTAATCATTTTAGTGAAATAGGCCTACCCTAAAGCACGGAGTACTTCATTTCATTTGATATGAAGATTAAACCTTGGCTTAGCACAGGTGTACAATTGGACTGCGATCTGTATTTTACCATCGCTGAGCTTCAGGTCATGAGCCGATGAATGTTAATCTGACATAATATAAACCTTAGACCGTATATGTAAGCATAACTGCAGTCGCCTTTGGTGGACCTCGCATTGTGATCTGGGCAGAACACTGTATTGTAACATCTTAAATTTGGTGGCAATAGCTGACGATATTCATGCTTTATTGATGAATTGGAGTTTTACGTCACATTCAGCGGTATTTCAGTAAACTGTGGCGTGAAGATATTTTCAATTTATTCATACATCCATATTTTTAATTTATAGAGAGTTTTAATCAGAAGCACCCATGGCAGCAAAAATCAAAAACTGAAACAAATGTATCCGAAGAAGACATACACTACTATTAATTATTTTAACATGTCAATATTCTAAATTGTTTAACTTGGATCTAACAAGTGTAAATATTGTGCTTAAAATGATGTTAACTGTAGTTATATATGATCTTCCATATAAAAAATCAAATTCCTTGACACACACCAGTCTCATCTTGAAACATGATGACAATCTCGCGAGAAATGTTTGTCAAACATTACTCTCATAACTGTGCTGGGTGTTCGCCCTAACAGCTGTAAAGGGGCCAACGGCCATGGCTCAGTGATAGCCAGTGTGCTTCCTAAACTTAACCTGTTTCCATGTACCCCTCATGTGATTGAGTCCGCCTGTCGACCACCAGGTACATGAGCGAGTCACATGTTGTGGCTCCGGCAATCGCGGGGGTGGTTTTTACGAGGTTTCCTCTCCGTTTTCCACCATAATAAGGCTAGGTAAAGTGTGAAGTGGACAATCCGTCATCATATAAAAGAAATACCCTTCAGTACGACTTTAAACTCCAATCAAACAAACAAACCTAAAGTTCTGTACCTGTGACCTTCTGTCTAAACCATGCCAGGTTGTGGCACAGAAATTCTGTAATGACATGAATCGGACACACCGTCGTAAGCAATTTCTCTTGATGGAAGCCTGCTCCTAATTTAGCAAGAATTGGTTGCCGATGTTGACTAAACAGAACTTCTGAGTACTCATCGACAGCACTTTAAGAGGGCCATTGACATTTTGCCTCTGTCAATATCAGGCCAGATATCCAGTTGATGGAAGGAGCTAATAACAACCGGGTATCAACTGGAAGGTCACATTATACGAGGCTTACGACCATTTAGTTCAATCCCAGTTACACCAGAACGAGGTCTTGATTGCAGAAACGTACTTTTGGTGGTCCCTTCTTGTTGAATGGATGGCGATAAACGATTCGAACAAACTGATTGGTCCAAAGATTGAATTATATGGATACATAATGTTTATCGACGACTCCAATAAATAGAATGACTGGCGCCATGCTAGTTGGGTTTGTCTCATACTGATTACTAGTATATCAATAGAACAGAGTGCTTTATGGGGACATTGTGCTATAGACATGGCAGTTTAAAAACATGAAGAGATACAGAGTTGGACTGTAAACAAAGATTGGTGTGGTTTCTCGCTAACTTTCCTCCTCTTATACCAGGGAGGTGTTAATATATTAGTCCCTAATCTGTGGGACTACATGCGAAACCAGGTTTGAAATTTGCGTACAGATTTTTATGATCATTCGTTTTTTAGGAAGAAGGAAAAATATAACTTCCCTGCACATTTATTTTAGACTTCTAGGCACAAGATTTACATACAGCTTTTTTGTGGTATATTGCACATCAAGTTTCTTTGGCACATATTTCTTTGGTTTTTGCTTATTTTTACATTACAATATTTGACCCTGATAATGATGAACCATTTACGTTTCCAGATGTCAATGGTAAATTGATACATATGAACGTTGTGCAGCATGGCCACTCGGTCTCATTCACAAAGGTCTAACTGTGGTGTACCAGTAGAGGAGTTATGTCCTTAACTGACAAACTGGTCATCAGCTCATGCCAAACTCCTTAGAGATACAGATTTGGAGCAATGCCAAACTCGGCGAGACAAACATTTGCACTTTCTTACATACAAGTCAAAACACAGATAACAGTTTGTACAACTCAGTTGAGCGAAGAGATTACAAGGTATGTTCTATAGAGTGGCGATTTATATATATATTTGTTTTTGATTGAGGTGCTTCAAGTTATTTCACTCAAGTGACGTCGTGCCAGCCCAACAGTTCAAGGAAACCATCCTCGACGACACTGGCAACCGTCCAAGACAAAACAATTGAAAGCCGGGCTAATAACTTTTATCCACTGCACAGCACAACACCGCATATTTCAAATACCAAACCAAAGGTTACTTTATACCTCAACGGTATACATGCTGATATACATCTATGCTCCATGTAGTAATTTTGTGTGTTAATTAGAAAGTCAAGGCTTACCCTTTTTTCGTTATTTTGGTATTTCACTTTCTTAGTTCAAAGACCCGTCCGGGATGAGAACAGGAAGCCTCACATCTTAAGCAGCACATGCTGATTGGCTGAGTGGCCTTGTGTGGTAAGCATTTTCTGCTGGAGACGTGTTTTCTCACTGTGAAGGTTCTGGGTTTGAATCCAGGACGGGCATCAGCCTGATTTAAAAAAAAAATTAAAACCTCTTCAAGGTAAGCAAGTGTTACTCCAACACAGCGCATATACTGATATAAATTCCCATGTACAGTCGATGCATTTAATATGTACAAAATCAGTCGCTAACATATTGCTGAAGGTAAAATTAGAGACTACGTGCGAAAAATATATATGGGATAATGTCAAACCCTATAGTAAATGTCAGACAAATATACAGGAAACTGACCTTTGGAACAAATTTTATTTCATTAGTATAATTATGATTAGCGCCCACATTTTGACAGGAGTAAAACATCAACAAAAAATGATATCACCAAACCGAAAAGGTCGTGGAGGACTACATGCAGCATCTTTGAATGCTAGAAGGAAAATGACTTAAGCAGCTTCTGACGCTGATCGCAATCGTTTTCTTACAATCCGTGTCCATTAAACGTATTCATAGTCTAACACTTAATGCAATTTGTATTTTTGTTTTTTGATTAAGGTTTAACATCGTACTCAGCAAAATCGATTTCAATTGTGTTTTTACTTGATACAAACCAAACAATTGAGGTAACTAAAAAATAATAAATAAAAAAATAATGCTGTGAACAGATTTTCTATAAAATATGTCACAACTTATGTTCAAGTTGATTAAAACAAATCAAGAAGGGCGAACCTGGTCAAGACGCTTAGATTAAAATTTAGGTATTTAAACTATATGACAGGGGAAAAAAAGCTCGAATTCTAATTACAAACCGTTAAATTGCAGCCTAGAATTTAGTTTTGGAACAATAATATATTCAATTCGCAAAACTTCAATTGACTATTTCTGGCAGTTCATTTTTAAACAGGACTGTTCAACTCGGTCAAATTGTTTATAGGGCTGACCTTTATCGCACTTCGAGTAAAATAAACCGTCACAAAGGCAATCTATTTTTTCTGTTGACATTTACTAATTTTGCAATAGTTTTAGAAATGATATTTCGATTTTCACCGCTGATACATATATGTTATCTACAGTATTTTTTGTTTGTTTTACAAATATATACATATTTATGGTACAGATTTATATTCTTCTTCTTAAGAGATTAAATACAATTGCTTGTTTTTAAGTGGCATTAAGTGGCATTTAGAAGCAGTAGCAGTAACATAACACAATTATATGGATTCTACTTCTATGTTTAATATCGGGCAAGCTTGAGAAAGGTACTAGTATCTGCGCTGAAACGTTGCCCGATATTAAACATAGAAGTTGAAATCCATATAAGTGTGTTTTGTTAAATACAATTGGTGTACTAAAAATCGACCGAGCCGTCCAGAAACCCTTAAGAAGGGCATGAAATCATGTGTTAGTCGATGATTCGTCGGTCTGTTGTATTATCCTTGTCTAACTCACATGTTAATTTTATCTGTATAAAGCCTGTTGTCATTAATTAAGAATTTGTCGACTGTAAATGGAATAGTGAACTTATGTTTTCGGTATATACATACTTAATATTTTTGATACTAATAATTAATGTTTTAAAAAAGCCTCCAATTGACCGTGAGCTTTGTGCAATGCCTGCGCTATGTGTGAACTAATGTACAAATATTCTCTGTAGACAGAGCCAAAAGTCAATTAGTAGAATACAGTTGTGTGCAAGCAAGTTTTAATAGCTTTTCTTAGTTCCGATCCATATAAGTGTGTTGTGTTAAATACAACTGGTGTACTAAAAATCGACCGAGCCGTCCAGAAAACCTTAAGAATGGCATGAAAGCATGTGTTAGTCGATGATTCGTCGGTCTATTGTATTATCCTTGTCTTATTCACATGTTAATTTTATCTGTATAAAGCCTATTGTCATTAATTAAGAATTTGTCAACTGTAAATGGAATAGTGAACTTATGTTTTCGGTACATACTTAAAATTTTTGATACTGATAATTAATGTTTTTAAAAAAGCCTCCAATTGACCTTGAGCTTTGTCCAATGCCTGCGCTATGTGTGAAATAATGTACAAATATTCTCTGTAGACAGAGCCAACCGTCAATTAGTAGAATATAGTTGTGTGCGGGCAGGTTTTAATAGCTTTTCTTAGTTCCGTATGGGATTGATTTATAAATGGGATATTTTCCCATTGGACGGTTATATATGCCACTTTTTAGTTGTTGCAATCCAGTAGTAAGGAGTCGATCTCATTTGGATGATAACGGCCGGCCAGATCAGTAATCCGATGATCTCAACGAGGTGCTAATGGAAGACCGCTTTAAGTATTCCTGTGAGAGGGTCGAATTCTCTCCAAATTTTCTCTAGAAATGCGTCGTTGTGTTAATTAAGTGTAAGACCAGTTTTCTTGAACAACTGTATTATTGCATTATCACGAAGTGCTGTGTGTTTATATTTTTCGAGCTTTCATTTCGTATCGTTAAATTCATGTCTATGCATACTCGTATTGCACAGTATGACATCTCGTCAGAAGTATGTGTTTATATATATTGGTTGTTTTACGTTTGTTTGGTTGATTGTTCGGGTATAACTAGGCAGTCAAAGGTATTTTGCTTTTATGGCGACGTATTTTACATTTCACACTTTTCCTTGTGTACGCTGGAGACGAAATCACGTAATAAGCACTTCCGCGATTGTAAGAGCCACATCGTGTGACTCACTGGTGAAAAGCTATGATTAACAGGAGGACCAAACTTGTATGTGGTACATAGAACAAGGATTAGTTTTCCTCGTAGCTAACAAATAACTCGTGACCCCTGGCGGTATATAGTGAAGGTCATGTCCATGTAATGTTGTGTTCTGCTGTTGTATGATTATAAGCATTTTCATCTCCTAGACCCAATGAATATTATACCCATGAGATGTCTGGTATTGTTCCGAATTAATTATTTGTCAACTTGTGTAAATTTCATTTGTTAACTGACGTTCGTGATGCATACTAGATGTGCTTAAAGAGAAGAGAAAGGGCATCACCCGTTGTTTAGTTAATATTTAAGGCGAATAATCACTAAGCAAGTATGGCGCAAACTTAAATCCGCCATGCATTTGATGGAGGTACTTTCAGCCAATCAAATGTTGACGTTAAGATAACCTTAAACTCTGCAAATAACGTCCGGTAATGCCATTAATCTGGTTTGCCTAGAAGAGTATGTAGCATAAGGCGATAAAACGCCAGACAATATTATGTTCAAAATTATATTGTTAGACAGTCACTGACACTACAAAACGATCCATTAATCAACCTCAGACAAGCTCGACAAATGTTTTGCCAGCATCCATTGTACTGTGACCATACTCCTATACTACTGGTTTAACTTGATGCAATACTTGATTCTGACCAAGACTTAAGGTGACCTAATGTGTGTTCATTTCATTCGGAATTTAATTCAATAAAATTATTTGTCAGAGGCATATGTGGGGGGGGGGGGGGGGGGGGGGGGGGGGGGGGGGGGGGGGGGG
>JAVFBW010069499.1:0-17256 GCA_034783835.1 Mopalia ciliata
GACAGAACACTTGTAGGTCTATAATTGTCAGGCTCTAGACGTCACCCTGGCTTAAAAAAAGGACCAGTCTGGGCAATTTTGGAAAAGGCCGGGTGTATGCGTTTTTTCCAGTCATGAATTGTATATATATGTGCAAAAGACGGTACAACGACATAAGCAGACTATTGGAGAAATTTAACTGGAATTCCAAAGATACCAATTGATAACGGATGGAAATGATATATTGGGAGTTCGAACAATTGAATTAACAAATTGTTTCATTTTACCAACTAAGTAACATGGCATTTATAAACTTTTAATAGCTGATGTAGACCATTTGTTGAATCCATTCGCAATTGAAATATCGTCGGCCAATACCATTCTGTCATATATAGTGTAACTCAAATGTATTACAAACTTTCAAAATATTGTTATAAACGGTTTTCTTAGTTAACAATATTTTAACTTTTACAGCAAAAATATTTTGCGCCAATATTTTAAAGTTTGTGGACATCGCTCGGCCTTTGCTTTGTCACGCTATGACATTGCAATGACTATCATATGTCTTTGGCCCACCACTCAGCGCGCTGTTTGTACTTAACACGTTTTTATCAGATTGACGCATGTATATTAGGGACATCTGTGTAGAGATCTTAACAAACACCTTGTTTATCAGTAGGATCGTGGAAACAAACATTGGTACCCCCGGGCTATTTGAAAAAGATACTTTTCTCAAGTACCTGTATAGCATAGGTACTTGACAAAAGTATCTTTGTCAAATTTAGCCATGCATCGATATTTTATAGTACCATTTGATTTGTTTTTGAACAATGAATCTTTTGTTTACAAAAATAGGGTATTGGTCCCTGACCGTGTAGTCCGACACAAACGTCGGATTGTGTTCTTTTGATGTGACGTAAAAGGATGGTCTGCACAGGTTTCCGTAGAATTTGACAATTTTGTGTGTTCATTAGTTATTCTCTATTAAAAATGGAATAATTTGATGTTTTTTTATGCTTTTATGCATCAAATCTCTTCGAGGGTTTAGTGAAACAGTGATACAGCAACAACACAACAAATATCTCCATAATACAAGCGAGAGATTTACTAGAGCCATTTACTTCCGGAGCGGTTTCACTGGAGATAACTGCCTTGGATTTACTTTCATCATATGACTGAGTTATCCACATGTTTGCTCTTTACCTCTGAAAGCTATTCTTGGGTTGATATGATGACGTCAATAAGAGCTACATCATTTTTGAAATATGCTTACAGCGGACTTTATTTGCATTATTTACAACGAGTCATACATAAAAAAGAACAGTGTTTTGTTTCAATGTGATGTTACCAGAGAAACTGGTTTGTTTGATGTGGGTTTTTTTTAATTTAAATCTGCGTACTTTGGATGATTTCCACGCATGCGCACAAAACATTCGGCGGTTAACATTACACATTTTCGTGTAATATGATTATTGCTTCTATTCCCCTCTGAGATAACTGTAACGGTATGATACGGAAAGTATCGAAGGATGTTTGACTTGGCGAACGTTGCAACTTTGGTGCTATCACTAATCTGGGTTTAGATTTATGTATGAATCTGCATCAAATTCGTACATGTTGTTCGCCGGAAGCCTATTTTCCAGCGTATGCATACTATTCCGCTCACCTAAATAAACCAAGCGAATTGAACAAATATGGCTGTATAATGCGCAAATTTAGTTTAAGAGTAGATAATATTCTGACCTAAAGCATATGAAAAATGTGAACTCGCTTCACAACGCATACTATATAATAATAAATATGTATCAGTTGATTTAAAATGGCGTAATGGAGACAACCGTTTGACACCCGTGATGATGTGCATAGTACATTCGCGGACTGTCGAGTGCTCCTTATTCGCTCTGATAGTGCAGAATATCCGGTCAAACAAACTGATGAAGTTTTAAGTATGGGAAAATTGACAAAAATAGGGATGCATTCAGAATTTTCAAACATTTTATTATTAAAACAGTAAATAACAATTATAACATATAGCTAAATATTTAAATAAACATTAATATATTGTATTCACAAATATACATTAACTGTATCACATCATATCGACGCTAAGAGTGTGAAAACATCCTTCATCCAATCCGCCCAATTTGAGTGTTCATTCGTCAATACTAACACACCTCTATCCACAGTCTGCTTTCTTATACATTTCTCATAACCCTGGGGCCCGTTTCACAAAGCAATCTAGCTAACGTTGCTGAGGGTATAGTTCTTATGACAGTTACCTTCAACGTGCACACTATCCGCACATTATTAACAGCTTCTAACTCATTTTTATTGGAAATAAAACCCCGCATTTAACAAGGGCAAAATACAAGCCATAGGCCGCACTTAAGCCAAGATCGCTCTGTGGAAGTGAAGGATGAGTATTCGTAAAACTACTAAAGTATTTCTTTAAGTTGAGAAAAACTTAGCAAATTTAACATAATGTATATACGTGATCAACACTCCTTTCCTTAAATTTATATGATAATTTATGAAAGATAAAAAGTGACTCTTATAAAATGTAAACTAAATTTTTTCAGTCGCCATCCGACATCAATGGCATAAAATTACAACAGCTTTGACATAAACCAGGGACATACTGTGTACAGGGTTTCGGTAGATTTTATCAAATTGTGCGGTTGCAAACAGTAAATTAGCACTGTATAAATACACTGGGACTAGGCAATGATAACATACCTCAGATAATGATGAAGAGATTTGACCAATTTAAAGATTTTGATAAAAAAAACATTCTTCAATAATATTCTGTTCACAAGTATTTTGACACGTTGGGTTATTTGCCTATTTTTTGCCACATCTCAACTTTTCCCAAAACATGTTTTTCTTTAACATTAATGTTTTCATGCCTATTATATATATCCGAGGCACCATTTTATAAAAAATTGCGCCTGTTTTAAGTCCACAGTGTAGAATATAAACAGCTAGGTAACAAACCTGAATCAGGTTTTGTATTTATATTTGGTTAGTTACCCTGAATTTTGCACTCCTCTTCCGGCAAAATACAACAGTATAAGAACACACGGGACCAGGTAACGAAGTCACAAAGCACCATTGCAATTCAATGCAGTTCTGTTTATAAAGTTTTTAATAATTCAAATTTGTCTTAGATAAAAAAATTGTTTCTAAACAGCTGGAATTTTACGAATTTTAAGTGTAGAGCTCCGAATCGTGACTTCCTTGGAAGATAGATACGTGATCTTGCGAGGTTGTCCCAACGTTGCCGTCTGCCGTGAAAATCTAGATGGTACTTGAAGGTTATAAAATGGTCCCGCATTGATTTATTAACACGTTCTCAACTAGTGGATTTGTCCGTTAGTCTGGCGACATCCGCCACGTGACCCCCTGGCGTCAGCGTGGATTTATCACCAAGTTGAAACTGTAGATGGTACATAAGGGTTTCCATATACCGAGGCTTTTGTAACAGACACGGGAAGAGCTGAATGTTGTCCCAACCATCTTCCTATTGCAAGGGTCAAAATGTGTAAGACGAGACATCCACATTACTATCCCTTGCAGAAATTCGAGGCCCAAACGTGGCAAAAATTGAATTGGACTATTGTAGAAATCATTTACACATCAGAGTCTACAACGAATAAGCGTTGCGCCTCTGTCAATTAACGTATCTGTGATGATGTCAGGACAAGTTAACGTGAGTAAGATGGTGCATGTATATTGAATGTATCGCATACTTGTCATCCTATGTGTCTCCTTAGGCCGCCTCTCTCTTATTCCCCCGAAAGCTCCAATCTCATTGGGTGTGGTAAAGAGAGGACATTCGAAAGTGGCTGTTTTAGAGTCCTAATTAACTCAGGTTTTACCCTCTATTGAGGCAAGGTAAGAAATGAAGAGAGGCTTAAAGCGACAATCTTCTTTTCCACCTTGCGTGGGGAAGATGTGTCCCAACATGTCGGGGACATTTTGTCATTATCTTTGGATTTCAAAGGGACGTCAGCTCTGGGTTGTTTGCATTACAAAGGCAATAACGAAACCTTTTCACTTCAGTGAGGCTTGTAACAACTGTTTGAATATAGAATTTGGCTGTAACAACAACTGCTCAGGTGTGTCGAATTCCGCTACCTGAAATTAGAAAAATTCTCAACTGTTAGATCTGTGCATGCTGTATTGGCTACATTGGGACTAAGATGCAGAATTCTGTATCTCTGATCGTCTATCATATCATTTAGCTTAGAAATATAGAATTTGAGCGCTCATAACCGTGTAGTTATAATCCGCCATCTCCCACAATGCATCATACTACTTGGGATTCCCATCTAAGGCAATTACGCGGTTAGAAGCGCTCAAATTCAGTAGCTACATTGGGTCTGGACGTGCGTCCCCATCTATAAAATAATACTTGTAGTATCGATTTTATGATATTTTTATTTGCCAAGCTGTTGAGCAAAATCTAGGTTAGAAAATACTGATTTTTTTCACAGACCAGATGGCTTGAGTCAACACTTACATTAAACTTTATGATTACAGGTTTGCGTAGGTCTGATCAAGGATGATAGTTTACTTATAGGTAAGGTGTATTTCCACAATTCGGCCATTTTATTTTTTTTACTCTTTTTGTTTTTGTTTATTTGTTCTACTGGTAGCATCAATAAATATTCTGTTATACTCAATTATATTAAACTTTCTTTTTTAACACAATATACACGAAAAGTATTTTTTGTGACATATTCTACATAGATCGACACATCATCCGTACTTATTGTATTTCTTCACATATGCATGCGTAGAGACACCAAGCCATATTGCACCGGATATCCGTGTTACATCCCAATTTCATATGCTTAATGTTGATTGGGCCATAACCGGCTATCCTCCAGTCAGTATGACTCTACCGCTATGCTCATATAACCAGGGCTTACAGCAGCCCATTCTGACTGTACCCTATACGCTGGTTCATATAGCAAAGCTTTCCAGGTAAAGGGCCGCCGTATTAGGCTCTAGACTCACACAAAATTCTATTGGTTGATCTGGTCACATGAGCATACAGTCCTCTCGTCTAAACTTTTCTCCTTTATTTTGCAAATATGTATGCTCATGTGACCAGATCAACCAATAGAATTTTGTGTGAGTCTAGACCCTAACTCCACAGCCCTTTACCTGAAAAGCTTTGCTATATGGACCAGCTATAGGGTACAGTCAGTATCTGCTACTGACGAGCGTACGTTACCGCATGCACATACACTATTTGCCCATGGGTACACATATAACAAAGTTAGGTGACTAATGTCCTAAAGCTAATGCATTCATATTTTGAACTTGGCTTTCGGAGAAATTTATCATCATAATAGTTTTTGATTACCTTTCCTTTATCCATGACAAGAACTTTGTCACAATCGAGTACTGTGTTTAATCTGTGGGCGATGATAAGCATGGTACAGTCGGGAAAAGATGTTCGGATCGCCTCTTGAATCAAGGCGTCTGTCTGCGGATCAACAGAGGCTGTGGCTTCGTCCATTAACAAAACCTATAACGAAAATAACGACCTATAGTAATCCAAGCATGCGTTAAAAAAACGACTTATCATATCATTTTTATATTATATCAATTTCACCAATATATCTATTGGTAAAATTTACAACCTAAATAACTAGCTTCTGTAAACATTTCCAATGATCAGAAATATATTTAAAATAAAAATATATTGATAACGCAATGGTTTTAAAGTAGACGAAATACTGGCATATAAATCGAATTTAAAGCTGATACTATAGAAGAAATAAAAAAAGGCTATCGTGCAAGGGCCGGTTGCTCGAAGCGCTATTAAATTTAATCTGCTATTATAGGACGTCGAGCCATGTTGAAGGTCTATCTTTTACCCGGTATTATCATTTTCATCTGGTGTTAGCTGCTAATTCGCTTCTGAGCAACTGGCCCTGAGCGTCAGCCGAGATATTATTTGTTACTTATTTCATTATAACAATTCTCTCCTTTTTAACAAACATAATTCTGGTTTATTTTATTGATGGAGAGATGTGAATTGGCTTTGTCCAGAATCTTCGTGTCTAATCCAATTCTTACCCGACTTCTGCTTAAAATCGCTCTGGCCATACAAATCAACTGTCTTTCGCCTAACGAGAAATTAGAACCCCCATCCAAAACTGCCATTTCAAGCCCACCGTTCATTCCTAGAATCTGTGTTCAACATAAAATAAATATACAATTTGAATTCTTGTTCGTAATCGCCATTCATCTTAAAGCCATACTCCGGGCTGCAATAAAATGCAAACAGGTAAAACGGGCATCATTTCTTGTGTTCATTATGCTGTCCAATTTTATAATGGAGCTAAATAAATTTTATAATTTGATCTTAAACAATGAGTAATGGACAAACTACTGTCAATTTATCCACGCGGCCATGTCTATGTACTTTTATCATTAAGCAGAAGAGCTCCACAAATATCAACCAAATTAAATATCTTTCTTTTCAAAATAGGTGCCTACATCATGAGATGTGTAGAGTCGACTGTTTAAACCTTTGACAGTTCATCTATATAGGTCCTTGGTTCACGCATGTTATTAACTCTTAACACAAAAGAGTGTTAGTCGCGTGATGTCATGGAGAGGGCTGGTCACGCCCAAAATGTCAACTGCCAGTGGTCATAGGAAAGTATATATCTGTAACCCTGGGTTATTTGATAAAATGAAGAAACGATAAGTCGATGCTATAAAAGGCATATTTAAGTATATTTAATGGTAACCTTTCAAGGGATATAGGGGTTATTTCAGCCGGGAGTATCGTTTTAAAAAAAAATATCTTGACAAGGCAGCGCTAACCGAAAATCAGCCACAATGCTCCTATTTATTTACTCTGATGGACAATGCATTTGTTCTTACGACATCTTTTGACGTAAAGTTGGGATTTTTTATGACTTTATCATCTCAAGATATCCTGTCAACCAAACCGTGTGAGCCTGCTAAAATCCTGCTTCGATTTACCGTTCAATGGATCGAGTCCGCCTTTCCACCATCAGGCTACCGCGGGGGTGGTTTTAACGAGGTTTTCTCTCGGTTTTCCACGTAAAAAGGCAAGGTGAAGAAGGAAGTGTGAAGTGGACAATCCGTCGTCATATAAGTTGCACCCCAATCAAACAAACAAGTCTTTCAACCAAACACATTATATCTCGAAACATATGCTCACGTGTAGATACACCATGTGATATAGCACTGGATGGTCATGCTATGACCTGATTTCATATGCTTGATTTCAATTGGCGTCCAACCAGCAATTATGCATAAATAGTTTGGTTGTGCTAGTTTCAATACTGTCCTATAAGGGAAATACTCTTAAGCATTGAGTAAAACACCACCAATCAATCAATCAATCAATCAATCAATCATGTTCATTCAATCAGAACTCCTGCTTAGCAGTATTGCCATATAGTTGTTTTATTATTCAGAAAGCGATGTTGGTTAGTTTTGTTGATTTATTATTAATAACGGGGGATTTTGATTCTGTTTGTTTGTTTGTTTGTTTGTTTGATACGGGGGTTACACCCTAATTACGGTTATATCACCCATGTAATAGCGTGGTAGTCCTAGATGTGAAGCAATCCCACTTGAGGCTGCTGTAACAAACCAAGACATGGCCAGAAAATCACTGGGCGTGAATCTTAGACGGTCCCAACTGATATGAAGTTACGCCAAAGCTCCCGAAACCACAGGAGCAACAGGAAGACGTACCCCTCAAACCATGCGGCGGGGGCACTGCATTATGGGGTAATGGGGCAATGGAGAATGTAGATTTTGTTCACGGGTGTTGTTACGCTGAGCTAATTACTGACATTATCTGACCTACCTTTGACTTCAGATTCACCCGGTGAAGAGCCTCCCAAATCTCACTGTCTGTACGCTCGTTAAATGGATCAACATTCGATCTGTCGAATTAAAAATATTGAACTTTATTAACATAAGGCCTAAAACAGCTTACCGAATTCCTTTCATGTCGATAAGAACAGGAAGGGTGAAAAAACATGCATGTCCTGTATGCTTAGCAATAAGTAGAGGACAGCCCACTATATATATTTCTAGAAATTCAGAACACTGGCACAGGTGTCGATCGATTTGCTAAAAAGTTTGCCTCATGTTTGACATCTAGATAAACTCCCACAATATAGCTCCCTTTTCAACCATCTGCTTTGAACGAACTTGCAAATAAACTAAAATGAGGTATGCCTAATACATCATAACGTGACTGGGATACAATAGTTCACCAGTCACATGGCTTATTAGAGGTTACAAATATGACAGCCAGATATTTAAATGAAGATACCAAAATTTGGGAATGTATGCTTATTAAGTGATATGTTTTCACAAATCTTATTCTCAAAAGAGTTTCTAAAGTGGACGAGACTTAGACAACTCCCGTACCACATACTAGGTCAAGCACATTAATTTCCGCCAATATTTGGCGCGACGCTTGCCACAGATCAGTGTATTTTAGAGTCAATGTCTCCACGTAGCAGTAGAATCGATTCTGTTCTCGAATGATGTTTTTACCTGATAGTCCCTGTGAAAAGAACTGGGTCTTGCGGAACCAATGAAATTTTCCGTCTCAAATCTCGTAGACCAATCGTTGAAATGTCCACATCGTCGATGTAAATATATCCGGACTCTTTTTCAACCAATCGAAAGAGAGCTGTAGCTATAGTGGACTTTCCTGGAAATATATAACATTTAAAAAAAGATTATTTATAGTTTGATTGGACAATATTTTTGTATGTTTTAACCACATCCTCTTTGTAGTCATATGGAGGCGGGAAAAGATAGACAAAAATGCTGCGGATTGTATTTATATTTACCCGATTACCCTATCTGTAGCCACAGGGGCTCGGTACCATAGAGATCGTAAATGTATATTGAAAAGAAAAAAGTCGGACACTCTGCTGTCGACCCAGCGTTTGCCGTTGAGACATTTAACCAATTTACGTACACTAATCACATACATCTTAGCGTCGTCTCTGATATATTACGACGATAGACACGCGGATTAAGGATTAGGATTAAGCAGTCAAATATTCGTTAAGATGAAAGTTTACAGGGTACTCCTTATAGGAACTGTAGAGAAACGTGGACCAAACTCTGGGGCATATACATTTTGTTAACAAAAGACCGAAAAAATGCACAATAGAGAAAATAGTTTTAAAACCTAAGGCTTAGGATCTAAAATGACAACTAGATGTTTAGTTTGAATTTTCGCAAAAACTGTGAAGAAAATCCTATTTGCTCTTTAACCTACACTAAGAATGATATAGAAAAGTGTCTTTGGTTTTAATTGAAGTCGTATTTTGAAAGCATTTTTGTGTAATGGAATTCGCCTGTAAACGGTTGATATATGACCCATCGCTGAAATGCTGCACAATCCTGCCAGGTGGATTTCTTTCTGCAATTCAGGCCCGCAAAGCCGGTTCAACTCCACTTGTCGCCGGCAATTTATTATTATTATTATTAACAAACAAACAGTGATTTATTTCTGCAATTAGTATCTAAAGCGTGAGTTACCTGCCCCTGTTCGTCCCACAATGCCAATTTTCTGTGACGGGTCGACTCGGAATGATATTTCGTCAAGGACGCGTGGTAAATGAGGCTGGTATCGCATGGAGAATTCACGAAACAACAGCTGACCATGCTCAGGCCAAGACGCATCAGGGCGCTTTTGTTCTACCACCGGAGAAGCTTCTTCTGGGATATTCTGAAACAAGACATCTGGTTTAAGACAACTTCGATTGATTGATTGATTGTTTACTCACCAAATATAGCACATAAATAATACATAATTTAAATAAATTAAGAGGCGGGAATAAAATCCATAAAACTCGTTCAATCCCAATGTATATAAAAAAAACTTATGTAAAAGAAAAACAATATCGCTTTTTCAGTATGTATACAGATAAGTATTACTGCAGTTTATTTTTAAAAAGCCGAGTGTTACGATTGCAAATTAATTTTTTTTTTAAATTAAAGCACTAATAGAAAGCCGACTTATAGCTTTTGTGCTGCATCGTTTTTTGTTATTAATTAAAGGATTTGTGAATCTTCCAAATAATATTGTAACTTCTACATTATTTTCAGAGTATTGAAAAATTATAACTGTAGATTTTTAATGACAAAAAATTAAAGAGACTAGTTTCGTTATCAACGGCCACGTGCATAAATAGTTTGAAGATTTTAAAGTCACGTTAACAATTTAGTAAATATGTAAATACCTGCCTTTAAAATAAACAGACTGTAACAAATTATTATAAGCGATTAATTTTTTCTTCCTTTTCAATTGTATTTTTACTTCATAACCCTAGTTCACTGAATTTGAAGATTTGCCTGAATAAAGGCTCCGGTATTATACCAGTGGTCACTTATTTCGACTCAATCGTAGTCTCGCGAGAGTTTATATAGTGGACGAGACTACGGAAAATCTCATACGCCTTGTCAGCAAATGAAAAAAGTCCAAAACATGATGGCCAGGGTGTATCTTAGAGCCAATGTCTTGATTTAAAAGGAAAATTTATTCTATTAAAGAATGATTTTGATTCTGAAAAAAAGGGGAATTAACTCTGACATGGAACAAGTTTTTAAATACAGTCAAATGGTTGTACAAATCTGGCTCACTCTGCCGGTAGATTTAATATTTTGATATGAGATTATTGCATGCTGATCACAATATATTTAAACGTCTATGAAAAGTCATCGTCTCTAGCCAAGGGTTACTATTCCGAGCTACTCTGCATTTCAACCCTTGGCAGGTAATTAATGTACAATGAGAGTTTCAGCTACTCCATCTGGCGGATAAAACCATCAAGGTTCTAGTTAACTCCCGCAGTTTACAGTTACATTCGCCGCAATTTTTACTAGCCAAGTCTTCTAATAATACAACATCTGATTGGATGCTAAAAGTTCCTGCGCATCCAATAAATTGCTTGGAAGCCAAGTCCCATTATACATGAATTATCCGTCAACGGAATAGTAACTCTTGGCTGGGGAAGATGATGTTAGGTAGGTAAATGACGCTTTGTCTTGTATCTGCTAGGCGTTTTAGTGTGGGTCGTCGGCAACAAGCATACAAATTAAATATATGAAGACAAAAGCCTTCTGGAGTAGCAGGTTATAGAAAGATGATTCTTCATTTCAAGACGAAACACATGTCTTTTAGTTTAAAATGAACGAATCAAGGAAAAACTATTTTGAGTGATAACACTTCTACATCCTTTTACTTTTACACATCATCCACATATAGCTTAAAATGAACCAGTGACTAATAAGTGTAACTTATATTAAGTGATTTGCCCCCTTCACTTACCTGGATATAATCATCAACTCTTTCTACTGACGTGAAGCAGGCAATCAGTTCGTTTGTGAACATTACAATAATGTACAAGATACTGGAGAGCTGAAAAAGCAGAACAATGAATAATAAGTGCTGTTCATTGATTTTGTTTGGAGTTTAAGACGGATTTGACAAAGGAATTGTCTACAGTGGAAAAACCGGGAGGAAACCTTGACTCTCAATGATTTGTCACAGGTTCCAGCTAAAGCTATTTCCAACTGAATAAGCTCAAATTCATGACACCAGGCAACTACAGGTGATACTTTATCCCACAGGATTTTTCCAAATTATTCTGTACCATTATTCAAGCTAAAGGTTTCCATATTTCCAACTAAATCAGCTCAAATTCAGTAATCAGCTTTTCAGTAATTTGCATACTAACCTGAAGTGCAAAGCTGAGAGCCAGTCCTGACTCTGCGGCGGCTTGCTGCGATGGAACCGCCACGATTACGGTTGAAATGGTCACTATGATGAACCATACGACCAGCTCTAATCGAATTGCCATCCAACGAGACACGAACTGAAAACACACCAGTCGCACATGGAAGCGATCCAGAATAATGCAAAACCTGGATAAAAGAAACCGTGTATGTTTTAGACAGATAGTAGGTATATGTTTTCACACATTTACAGGGGGTCCCGTTAAGAGTGGTCGATAATGGGAGTCTGGTAATGTTCCAAAAAGGTCATTGAATGCAGTCCTCTGACATCAAAACGGTCGGGATTCATGGATTTTTTAATGACGTCACAATGCACAAATGTGTGTGACGTCATGTAAAATCTCCACTACCACGAATGTTCTGACGTCAGAGGACCGCTTGCCAAGAATAAAATTACCTCCCTTGCCAACTTACCGAGACTCCCATTGATTGTTTGATTGGCTGATTATTTCTAACTTCAGTATTCCGTGATAATATTAGCCCTTTGCCGATTTATTCAGTTTTTGTTATTTTATTGTTTGAGAAAGCTGCTGTGTTGTTATCTTATAGCGCCTTAAGTCAGCAATCCGAATATTTATAACGCAGTTGTCGGATTATTTGCGGCCGATGGAAAGCACGCCATGGTCCGCAAGGCACGTTTTAAGTTTGTTTTCACGCCTGTAAAGTCTCTCCCACAGCTTTTCGGCATATCAACCACGATTAAAAAGAATAGTAAAGTTGAACGTGGTCGATGTCACGAATAAGGCACGGGCCAGTGGAATCAACGCGCTGTTATGTTTAATCGATGCCCAATGGACAGATTCGCGCAATGATTGTGAACCGCGATTGCGCGATAACATTGCGAGCGGGGATACACCGTGTATGGAACATCGGCGAGACACCGCAATGCTTCCGCGATATGCACAACTTCATTTATTTTGCCAAACACTAATCCTTATTTTCAGGATACAGGAACTAAACGGGTGAGTCAATTTAATTTGATATCAAAGATTTTAATTTACTGGAAAGGGCTTAAAGTTTGGAAGAGAAACCTGTTTCGTCCCGACTTTTTAAATCCGCAATGCAATGCGTTAGGAAGCAAAACGACACGGCCTTTCAAAGCCAGGTGTGTCAATACATGATGTTTACGGCGATTTTAAATAATATTCACATTCATCTAAGCAGCAACGTTTATGTATTTTAAACACAATCAAATGTGTAATCATTGAGTTAAATTAGAATGCATGAATTAGGTTGGTACATTCTTTATTTTGTTTTAGAAGGAAAGAAAACAGAAAAAAATATAATTGCGGAAAGTTTTTTCTGATTATGTAAGAGCCAGTTTAGAAAATGACTTTGTTACTCGTGTACGATGGGCGTTACACGCCATATCATTTCTGTATTATGTATAGTCTCTTACTTAATTGAAAAAAATAATGTTGTAATGGGTTTGATTAATACTTAATAACGCTAGAGAGAAAGAAGCGATATGACAGGAGTTGGCAAGTCAGTTACCACCAAATCTGGTCTCATATGATTATAAACACGATCTATTCACCATGAACATAAATGATCATGAGTACAGATTCATGACTTTATTGTTAGGTTTCGTCTCCTTTAGCTCTCTGGCTTAAAGCAGTTTGTTTGAAGAGTAACAATGCTGTCATTACTTTATAGCACGAAATGAAAATTAACTTTACAACATTATGGAGACACTTCATATTGTGGTTGGTCAATGCCAATTATTGTTGAATACACGGCCTCCATATAAGTCAAATAGCCTTAAGCACGGTGTTAAACACCAATTATCCAATCAATCAATCAAGCAACCTTTCAGTCCTCTTCCTAAGGTCAGTTTGTTTGAAGAGTATAGCAATGCTGTCTTTACTTAGCACGAGAGCGGGATTAATTTTCAAACATTCGTCGCCTCTTGGTTGTGCCAGTGTCGATTATTGTTGGAAAACTCCATTGTCATGTAAGTGAAATACCCTTCCGTAAAACGGCGTAAAACACCAATCAATCATTATGACCCTTTAAGGTATTGGTAACTTTTCACTTAACCTACAAAATCAGATAGAGTTTGTATTTTTACGTCATGACAAAGGGTGCCATTACTTAAGGCTTGAGGATTTGCTAATTAATATTTTTAAAAAACATGAAAATGTCCCTTAAAACAGATATAAATATATCTCACCAACTGATTGATCAGTTCATAAGGATCATTATAAGCTTGTTCGGAATAAAAATCTTAACCAGTGGCAATCAAAGTCGGTTATTGACCTTGTCCATAAAGCAGTTCAATTCTGATAATAATACCATATTCTATACTACAAGTCGATCGTACCTTTCTTGAGAAGAAATAACGAGAGAGTGAATTATTTCTTTCAGTTCGTCAAAATGAAGACATCACCGAGGCTTTGAAAATGTCGGACAAGTATCGCGTTTCTCTTCGTCGTATAAACTTTGACAATTAGTGGACAATTACTTTTGATGTCTGCGCTTTATTTAATTACGCAATTGATGGAATTAATGAGGCCCTTATTTTGTTAATAAGTCAAAGAAGAAGAATGTTTGAATAAACTGAGTGATACGGTAAGATAAAGGGCAATAGTATTTGTTATTCATCTCCAACTAATAGAACCATTCACGGGATCGAGTTCGCCTGTCGATCATTAGGTAGATGACTGTCACACGAAGTGGCTGCGATAATCACGGGGTGGGGGTGGGGGTGGGGGTATACTCATAAAGATAAGTTCGGTTTATCCTTGGAAGTTGAATTGGGCAGCAAAAAAAAGACGTCTTAACTTCTGATTGCCAGTGGATCAAATTTCATAAATTTGGCCTTGTGGCCGCTGTTGAAGCCTGTGGTAATACAATGGCCAGAGACATAACTTAACATAGCACGAGATGAATGTATATTATGGCCTGCATCGTGCGAAACTCGATATCAACTAACTTTCTGTTAAGCAGACGAAGTTTTTAAAGGAGAAGCAAACAAAATAAATTGTATCTGAATGGATCGCATGTAATTACCAGTCATGAAAATGGTTTTCTGGATGTGTGGATAGATGCAGAGTTCTGTATCATGGAACCTTATCATAGATGTGCGGAAAGCTCTTTCGTAAATCTCGTTATAACAAACTGTCTTGCTAACTCAGCATGGTGGACCCTCCGTGCCATA
This sequence comes from Mopalia ciliata, assembly GCA_034783835.1. NCBI lineage: Eukaryota > Metazoa > Mollusca > Polyplacophora > Chitonida > Mopaliidae > Mopalia > Mopalia ciliata. The sequence goes on from JAVFBW010069499.1 coordinate 14,972, forward strand.
TCGTTTCCGTCTCTATTACACTGACTATTCTTCAATAAATATTAACAGTAATGGCCGTAGAAACAATGTGTGTATTAATTGACAACAAAATTGTCATGGAGTGTTTAAGATGAATATGTATTGATTTATGGCCAGTATTAAAGAGAAAGAAAGGATATAGCACGAAAAGTTCACAGGGGACGCTAAGTCAAATATCAAATTGTATCTATCTCTTTTATGAAAGTAATCCACTGAACCAAAATTTCATATCACTGTTGATTATACAGGCAATCTGTTGAGAATGAGTGTATTTATTTTTCGTCCCCTTTAACAACCGACATTCTCAATCGTATCCTTGTAAGCTTCTACTTCACAGAAAAGCCACGTAACCGACATGCAAGCTTTTATGTCATACAGCGAACAAAGGCATGGGATATGATCAAAGGACAAGACGAAATCGATTCGGCGGTTGACTTGCGCGTCTCACAGCGAATGTTCTGGTATGATTATGTAACAATTAATAGCCGGGAAATCGACAAGTATATAGACTTTAACATAGTAAATCTCTTCAGAAAAAGTTTCCAACTGTCCTTAAAAACACGCAGGCAGTCTTTGATTAGATTGATTTGACCAAATCAATAAACCAATATCCCCAACTACTTAACTACAAAAGATTAACTACTAAACTACAAAAGATTAACTACTTAACTACAAAAGATTAACTACTTAACTACAAAAGATTAACTACTTAACTACAAAAGATTAACTACTAAACTACAAAAGATTAACTACTTAACTACAAAAGATTGACTACTATTCTACAAAAGATTAACTACTTAACTACAAAAGATTAACTACTTAACTACAAAAGATTAACTACTTAACCACAAAAGATTGACTACTTAACTACAAAAGATTAACTACTGAACTACAAAAGATTAACTACTAAACTACAATAGATTAACTACTTAACTACAAAAGATTAACTACTAAACTACAAAAGATTAACTACTTAACTACAAAAGATTAACCACTATTCTACAAATGATTAACTACTTAACTACAAAAGATTAACTACTTAACTACAAAAGATTAACTTCTTAACTACAAAAGATTAACTACTTAACTACAAAAGATTAACTACTTAACTACAAAAGATTAACTACTTAACTGTAAAAGATAAATTGCTGAATAGACTTGATATGGACAACAACTTGATTCTTAATTTATTGAACATAACGTTTCTACCTTATTCCAGAGCGGTGGACGAATCCTTTCTTTGCACATGCACTCAATCATGTCGGTAACTGCATTATCTGTTTGTAAATATTTACCAAGCACTTTAACACCCGGTTTGCAAGTCTCCTCATACAGGAGTATGCACCTAAAATATATACTCCTCTCTCACATAAACCCATTATTGCAAACACGAGAAAGAAAAAAAGGCCAGTATGTATACTTGTCAGAGCGAAACTTCCGACTGGATCAAACAATTTGTAACTCTCTTTCTTTTTAGGGGACATGTTCATTGATCAATTACTATTTCTGTGAAATGACGGTTCGCAATTTGATTTACTTTTAACCTCCTAATATCTTCTTTGCTGCATGTTTGTCACACAGTTTCTATACTACGCACAGGGCATTAAATTCTCTCGAGATGCCTAACTAAATCTCCCTAACCAATTCTCTCGAGATTCATGTAGGATACCTAGCTAAATCTCCCTAACCAATTCTCTCGAGATGCCTGTAGGATACCTAGCTAAGTCTCCCTAACCAATTTTCTCGAGATTCCTGTAGGATACCTAGCTAAATCTCCCTAACCAATTCTCTCGAGATGCCTGTAAGATACCTAGCTAAGTCTCCCTAACCAATTCTGTCGAGATGCCTGTAGGATACCTAGCTAAGTCTCCCTAACCAATTCTCTCGAGATGCCTGTAGGATACCTAGCTAAATCTCCCTAACCTTTAGAAATAAGCCATCGCTACCATGATTCTCTACACTTTATTTTGCAATAAATAAAAATTGTACAACCGAACCTTGGCGAAAATCATCTCGTTTTCTTCCTTGAACACTTATTGGTCAAATCGATCCATGACCACTCGACGCACATATATACGCAAATCAAATTATGTTTGTTTGATTGATTGGTGTTTAACGTATCATATAAGTGGTTATTCCACTTATATGACGAGGGATTGTCCACTTCACATTGTACACAGCTTTATTACTGTGGACACCCGGGAGTACACCTCGTCGGGGGGGGGGGGGGGGGGGGGGGGGGGGGGGGGGGGGGGGGGGGGGGGGGG
>JAVFBW010069609.1:0-17253 GCA_034783835.1 Mopalia ciliata
CCCCCCCCCCCCCCCCCCCCCCCCCCCCCCCCCGCTCGAGTAGCCTTAACAGGATTCTTATACTCTTTGGTAGAAATAGTGACTTTTGTTACCTACTACCGCTATTACGCCAAACTATTTTGTAAATTTAGCAGGAGACAGTTTGTGACATTGCTGAAATATGTAATAATATTGCAATTTTAACATTGGTGTCACTGTATGTTCACCGTAGCCCTAAAAGTGACTATAAAATACTGATGGACAGTTGGTAGGTCTGACATGCACAAAATGACGATAGATTTATATAGAATGTGACGCTCAAGGTAGGTCTTCTTCTTATTGCATTATAATAAACTATTATACTATTAAGAATTGGCCGGCGGCCGTGGCTTTGTGGCAGCGTGTGCTCTAACTTATCCTGTTTCGAGTTACCGTTCACTGGCTCGAGTTCGTCTGTTGATTATCAGGCATATTAGTGTCACACGGTGTGGGGTGTTTGTAGATTAGATTTGCAAATAAATCACATCCCATAAGACAGTAGTTGGGTCTTGCTTTTATTATATTTTCGCTAAATTTTTCTCAAAAGTTTCTCCTCTGTGCTGTTTCTGGACCCGTTACCACTTTATACCAGTCGACCGCTTAGTGTTTGCATTGCTATTAATACACAAACATTTAAAGGTATTCCCAAATGGCTGATACCTAGAAAACGTATAAGAATGGTTTTATATTCACTGAACCATTTGCAACTTGTTTCATTAAAAATTTCGGTGTACCTGACTTTTATCAAGTCAGCTGTGATTCTCGAGTGACGTCACCAGTGGAATTCACCAAGTTACTGGTATCTATTGAAACTTCACCGCCATTTTGTTATTTCTCAAGATCTTGCAATAATTCGTGTATCTCCGGTATGGAATCGTCATTATCCGCCTCAGACTGTTCTGAATGGAGTTCCCCCTGCATACACCGAAATGATTTGTATGAAAAGTCGCAAGTTTGTACGTGAATAAAACAAATTCAAAGCGTCGGAAAACGACTGGATTTATTTTATAGATGGTTTATAGTGTTATCTTTGTAAATCAGTCAATTTCAATCCGATTTAAATCCCATTTGGGAATACCTTTAAATTTGAGGTACTCAAAGCTTATCATTATTTCCCCAGTAATAAAAGCTGAATAATTTTGGTTAGTATGTCTCCTCATGAATGACTGCTTGTCTGCACTATAGTAATACAATCTAATCAGATTTTCATTTCGCTGCGACGTTGCCTACTACTGCAAAGTTTGAGGAGCATACTTTTTTTTTTTTTGATTAATCACCCATCCGATTCGTGGTTCACCACGGTTTGAGGGAAAATAGATCGTTCCATATTACGAATTCATGGTACTCTCCGTTGACTCCGGAATCGCTAAACGTGTTCCACTAATCGGAATGTATCGTCAAAACCAAGGAGGTCTTGGATCCCGGTTAGTCTTGGTTTTCATTATAGAGTGCAACCAATTTACATCAAAATGCACCTTCATAAATCAGTGTCAAAACTCTCAACAGATAGCACAGTAAATTGGGCTTTTACGGCTTATTTCCTTGGGGACATATCCTATAACTTAACCCTGAAGTAAACACCATTAAGCAGTAGAATACTATAATGTATTACATCTCAGGGGGGAGGGAGATATTCACTCACACAATATTTATATTTAGAAACGTGTAAGCTAGTCTCGGGTTTCAGTTCTTCTCTATTTAGCCTTCGTTGTTGAATTATGTCGCCAAATCGTCCACATGCTAAAATAGTTTGCATTTTCTTTTACATTCTGAATAGAAAATTACAAGCATTTTTCTATTTGCTTTTTGAAACCATTTCCCCAAAGTTAAAGCGGCACACGCCGACCATATTATAACGATCACTATTAAATAGATAAACATTGGTATAAGTATTGCAGACAATTATAGTTTTGATTAACCTTATTACAATATGGTGATGGCAAATCTAACTGCACATCTGATCAACATATAGACTGAATATTGAGTAAGCGCCAGATGCTGTTACTTTGTGACAACACTTGAACCTATTTGAGTTCAATCAACTGTACAGGATTATTCCGTCCGATGTACGTGGCAGATATGTTTTGTTGGCGATTTAGTGCCTCAGTGTGATGACTGTGGATTTGTTACCCACGTGGGCTCCCTTCTGCAAAACGATTTCAGCACCAAATGAGTGAAAACTAACTTGTCTTGTTTTGAACGGCTGCTAAATGTATGACTCAAGGTCTTCTTTTGTGGCTTGTTATATGTCTTTTACTTATTTTGTTTGAGTGGCATTTAGAAGCTGGGTAAATTACAAAGACATTACGACTGAGATGGATTTTTAACTTCTGGATATTCAACTTCTGGATAATTGTTATGAGAGTTACAAAGAATTAAATGACCGTCCTATATATACGCACGCATGAAGCATACCCTGTGAAATGTACGAGCTCTTAGGACGGTAATCTATTTACAGACATTCGAAGTGTGTAACGAATCTAGTATCTGCCATGCCCCAATCTGTAAAATTTGTTTGAACTGCAAAAAATATTAATACATATTTTACCTAGAATTTGACCTTCATTACCACACCTGCTACCATTACAACGGATTCCATTGACATCAAAAATGGGCATTGATGCTGCTCCTAACTGGTCGCCGAAACGATGTTTTTGGCATCAATCAATCAATCAATCATTCAATCGGCTGGTCGCAGAACAAGATCATTCTTTTTAAATGGCTCTATCTTAAGGTTATTTAAATTGTGTATCACTTACAGAATTTGCTGTCGTATACAATATTTGATCCAAAGTAAGACATTCCATAAGTGTTAATGTATCGCACATCACCTGTATGCACAGGGCAAACTTTGTTTAAAATTTTAGTAAATCTGTGTTTTTTAGGTGAAATAAAATCGGAATGACATGTAATCAACCTTTACATCCATAAAACGCTGACACGATAGGTAATTGTCCGTTCGCACAGCCACACTGGAGACCATAAAATTACCTTTACGTCCTTAGAACCGCCGATTTCTTGTTTTGTAGATTTTATCACCGACAGTAAACCATAAAACTAAGATTTAAAGCTACATGGTCTATTGGTGACTATATGGTGCGTGCTTAGTGGGAAAATCAGTTTACCTCTCTAATTTTCATTCTGATATTTAAGGAGCCTTACACTCGATTTATCATCGCAGGACAGCGAATACGAACGGCTCCAACCGTTCTTTATCGTTCTACAATGGACCAAATGTTCCAGCTCGACGTAATTAACAGCCTCAAGAATGTGCGATACACGGCGTTAAATAGAAATATAAAATATATAACGCTACAAGAGACTGGACAAAAACCTGTGCCTATACAGAGAATAAATATCCTTATTAAAAGAGATACTTAGAGGAATAAATAGAGAAGCGTTCCTGTACATAATATGTAGCACTGTTTCCTGTTTGTTGACAAAACACACATTTTTTTGCCGTAATGGATTTTTTCAAATTAATTTGCACTTTTTGTGAGCTGAACTAGTCTTCTTATCTTCGATATTCAGGGTGTCTGTATTTATATTGCTCCACGGCTGCACAGTCCTACCTTCTTTTTTCTCATTACACATCTGTTTGTAATAAACAGCAATGGACTTTCTATGATGTTGTTGTTGTTGATGTTGTTGATGCTGGCTGAGGATTTAGCAACCCAAGGGGGATGTTTAACCCGATATAGATATAATTCAAATGTCTCCTTTTGTTATAAGACATTCTTTAAGTTAGGCGGACAGAAACCAAATTTAGGCAGAGAACAGAATAACATTGGGATATTAAGGGTAGTGTTTTTTCCTGAATAGTTTATTTAGCGATATTCAGCTATGCTATCCTATAAATTTACACTTAATATCTTTTAAGAGCAGTTAATACCAGCCACCTAGGCCACTCAGCCATCCGACCTTCTAGAGGGTTAGTAAGCTGGAGGTAGCGGACATTTACTACCCCTCTGACAGGAGTGTGAAAGAGTTCCCAAAGCGGGTTTTTGTGAAAAATGGAATATTTAGTGCCTTTAGAAAGTCAATATATGGATGAGTGGCCTATGTTGCCGGCAAAATGTTATTCACATCAACGACAAAACAACCCGAAAATGCTAATAATATTCACTTTGAAGAAAACACAAAAGTTATTAATTGCATTCAGCTTTGGGACCTATCCTATGACGTCACGCTATGTTGTAGGTCTGTCTCTAACCCGGTATAGCAATTTGAGCTGGTATCTAAGGCTGACTAAACTTCAACTATTGTAGAACGCCAAGTGGCAAAGTGGTCTAGGTGACGGGCCAACTATGAAAGTGTTATTCCAAAATAATAAAAAATATTCATAGTCATAGAAAAGAACATATTAATATACCAGCATACCTAAAGCTTCATTTAATGTGATAAACCCAGAAAAAATTGTGTCTTCTTCTTGCTCTTAGAAAATGACATATTGTATATACTATTTACCAGTCCATAGTTTTTTGTTAGAAACTCAGGTATATTTGTTCGTACTTCTTGGTCCTAGAAAATGAAATAAATTAATTGTCATATGTCATAGCTTTATTGTATGTGATAAACCCTTGTTAAATTGTTCCTACGTCTTGATCCAAGAAATGAAATAGCGGAACATTTTATATACCCTATACCATAGCTTTATTGTATGTGATAAACCCTTGCTTAAGTGTTCCTGCATCTTGCCCTAGAAAATAAAATATTTTATATACCATTGTATGTGATAAACCTTTGCCTAAGTGTTCCTACTTCTTCCCTCTAGAAAATGAAATATTTTATATATCATTTTACATAGCTTTATTTAATGAAAAAAACTTCGGTGAATTTGTTTTTATTTCATGTGATAAACCCTTACACAATTGTTCCTACATCTTGCTGCAAGAAAATGAAATATTTGATATATTATTTTCGGTAGCTTTATTTTATGTGATAATCTAGGGATGTTTATTTGTAGTTCTCGACACTAGAAAATGAAATATTTAAAATACCATCGTACCTGAAGCTGTATTTAATGTGTTATACCTCGGTATACCTCGGTTCGCAGTTCTTGATCTTATAATATCAAGGGAAGAGTAGGTGTGCCTTTATCAAAGGTAAAAATAAAACATCGAAAAACATCGCTTTTGTATCAGATCATCGTACACTGAACCAACGAACTTTGATCTCGTCTCATGAATTAATATGGGTGTCATCATCTATTGAAATTGCGGACTACCTGGCCTCTTGAAGATTAAATGGCTATTTCTTGTGTAGAAACTTATGTGATAATTTTCGTACTTCTATAAATAATGTTTTTAATTATTAAATACTAGTCGCGTGTAAGGACGATCTTTTAAAGTCTTGATCCCATTGTTAAGATCATGTATTTTTTGTTGTCTAAATCAGTAATATAATATTGGTCTGTTCATTGGTTTCAATTTCTTTCTTTGACTTTGTATCACACCTGGACAAATGTTTCTCGTAGAATAAGGGTTACTGGCCACCATTCAAGAAGTTTCTTCCCTACAATATCGCTTGTTTACTTAATTGACCTAATTGTTTAACTAGGAAAGACACGTGTCCCTATAAAGATAGGATCAAACACGGTTGGTCGGATATTGACGATGCATACAGTAAACCTTCGGGAATTTAGAAGTATTGGTGGGACACCCGTATGTCAAAAAATATATATAGAGAGAGAGAGAGAGAGAGTTAGGCTATGATCTGGAATGGACACAGAATGAACGAGGGCAATCTGGACTATTTAAGTGTCTCCCTATTGAAATAAACTAAAAGCAAGTTTTAAAAATCTCTGTATATAGCAAAGTTTTCGGCAGATCAAAACACTATTTTGAAAAAAATATGTACCAGACAATTTTGTAAAACTGCAGTTTCCATAATTAGCATTTTAGAAATACTGCAAAACGGTAAACGCAAACTAAGAATTATGAAAACTAAAAGATTAAAGCCTTAACCGTTCTTATTTAGAATTCGTAAGAATAAACAAAATATGATAACCGATGCCAACAACAAAGTTACAATTTTATTATCTCAACGCTCATCACACATAAATATATTACACCATCAGGTAAATGGGGATAAAAATACAATATTTAACATCAAACCAGGGTTTTACTGATAGCTGTATATATGTGCTATTGGTGCACTAGATTGTTCATGTTTGGTACCCACCTGCTGCTACATCCTGGGTCATAACGGCACATGGACAATCATTGAACTGTTACGGTACACCAATGCTTTCCTTTCAAGTGTGAACTTATAGTCTCTGTATTGAAGTATACATGGAGTACTGGTTATGGTATGTTTTTTCTTCCCTCTTTCTGAAATGAAGCGTGATCAACTTAATTAACATCGAACGAAATTTTCTACTACTGAAGAAGTAGAAGAATATGTTACACACGTGATTGATCTCAGCTGTGAGGAGAACAAGCTCTTTCGTGAGAAAAGACTGAGCAAGAGAGCGAAGATCAGTAGGAACTTTCTGATGAACTGACACTAAATAAAATATACAGACAGGCATTAAAAAACAAACAAACGCGATGGAAACCGCCACCAACATGACTGTTATTTGTTTCTGCTGATTCGTCTTATTGGGAACTCGGTTGTCAACATTCGTCATCTGTTTTTGGAGAAGAAATGATTTCCGCATCCCGTAAATGATCATGGCATTAAGTATAATAAGAATGCCGCAAGGGACAAAGGCAAATACACAAGAGTTAACCCAATACCAGATGTGCTTCTCAAAGAACTCATACTGTTTACGGGATCGGCAATTGACATTAATTTCTGGATTGGGGTCAATGTAAATCTCATAGGTCCATAAAAAATGTATGTTTAAAAGAACAAGTAGGCATCCAATTAAAGTGGCCATGAGTCGGGCTCTAAACATGGTGAATATTCGAGTAACTCTTAGCGGGAACCAAACAGCCACAAATCTTTCCACTGTCATTGTGACCAATGTCCAGGTTGAGAAATGAAGAACGAAGTTCCCCAAAAACGTTGTGAGAGCGCATCCTATATCTCCTATTTGTATGTTGTAAGCCGTGAGTTGTTGATAGAGTAGTTTCATTAGTAGAACACAGGTGTCTAATATAGCTAACAAAGCCACGAAGAAGGAAGCGTTGGTAAATGGTCTGATCATACATATTGTAACAAAGGCTAATAAATTACACACCAGGCCTACAAACGCCAGAACCCAGAGAGCACTGTTATTGACGTAGTAAGCAATGCGGAATTCCGTGTACTGTTTTAAAAGCTCGTACGTGCTCGCATTGTCATTAAATGTAGATCCATTCATTTTCTTGCTGTATATAAAGTCGACCAAAAATATCTTCCTTTAAATATTGATTATACTCGAGAACACAATGGTGGATGGCTGGTAAGTCTTTAATCCATCTGGAATAACCCAGGTTCTAATTTTGTTCGGTTTCTCGGAGGCTTCTCAAGTAATGTAGTTTATCCACAAATCTCATTGAATACCTGAAGAAGAAAAAAAGTAGATTTTAAATTATGCCTCTGTAAAGTGTCATAGCAAAAATCGTATTGTATTTATAAATAACTTTTCATTGAAAGTCAACTGAATTCTCTTGGGTTGCAGAATCTTTATCTGAAATATTCCTTCAGTTTGGTTCCATTGTATATTTATATACAGTTGTTTTCGAACCCAAATTGCAGTGGGTTTTTGTAGCAAGAAACTTTGGTCTCCTCTTTTATTTGTCTATCTTATTCTGTGAATAAATGCAGCGAAGCGTTTATAGATGTTAATTACCTCGGCATAATGCTTAACTTAACCGCTATCTACAACGAAGGGAAAAAAAACCCAAAAAACAAGTGCAATCTTCATTTGATCAATTTGTTATGAATGTTTGGTGAACATACCCGCCACTATTTAAAAAGTAAAACAAAACGATAATATCTAAACGGGGGATGGTGCTTGATTTCTTGTGGCCATTATGAAGACGTTAATTGTTTCCACCACTCAGTTCTCCTGAATATATTCATATTGGTCGGTCATTCATGACTACTCATTTTGAACTAATAAACTTGTACGGATATAAAAAGACTGATATGTGTTCTCCTATCGGAACTAACCCAACAATAAACAGCTAATTGACCAGTCGTGCAGCAATCAGTAATACGTCGTGTCGGTACATCTGATTAGTACCGATTCATTAGTTAAGCTGAAACAGAACTCATAAAACAGGAGTACTTGTCTAGACAAATCCATTATCTAAGTTGCCTGCAGTAATTTCCTAACTTGGCAAACGCTGGTGTTGGTAATTGAGCCATGATAAGTGGGATTAAATATTTCACGTTGGAAACCTGAATGTGTTTGGCACAGGTATGGGAACACTATTGCTGAAGCGACTTTGTGCAATAAAGGAACAAAAAAGTCAAACAATCGAAAGTGTTATCGACTCACAAGCTGGAATTAACGGAAGTCCTTCAATGCTATCGATCAACCATGCTGGAATGTGGCGGAAAGGACAAAGAGAATTCTCCCATGCAAACCAACACATCAAGCCGAAGAGTGGCTCTTAAATCTGTCACCTCGCCTTCAGCACAGCTCTAGAACAAAAGCAATTCACATTCGAATCTATTTTGTCTGAAGGATTATTAGTGAGGTGCATTTCTCAAACGACTTGTATATTGTAATCACACTTCCGTGAATGTAACGTTACAAGGTATTATTCTAGATACGAGTCAGCAGGCTGTTTTATTGACCCAGTACGGTTTCTTGGCATCGTCGGAAAATAAGGCTGATTTAGTGTTCATGGCTAAAATCCCACTGCAGCTTAGTTGATATAGTACCAGTGTTACTATAATAGAGAAAATCAGTATCTCTTTCCAGTAAGACATGACGTCCTTTTTTATGTTTACGTGTTGTGGTTCTAGGTTATGTTTTTTTAACGCACAACTAACCATTGAAACACTTCGCTAGTATGCCCATTGCCCACAAACTTTTAGGACATAAGAGACATTGCACAGAATTCATTACCCCTACATCCAACTGTCGCAAGGATTTTTACAAACGTTTTTTGGACAGACTCAAACCCGTCAACCGCATTGGTGAGCCAACATTGGCACCAAACTATTTACCACCGTTAAAACAATCTTCAAGATATCTAGCCTGGTTACCGATGATTTGGTTTTTCGATAGGTTCGTAGTGAAAATATTCAAACATTAAAACTATTTAAGTATTTAAATTTAAAATGCGATTGATACTTTAAAGTTAAAACTTATCCAAATTTGTGTTTAAAAACACACAACATGAAGATCATCTGTAGCGAACATGCGTTTCAAGAACGGGTTTAATATATTTCAAGCAAATACATCTCAAATGAATCAGTTAAAATTAAAACGTTTTAATTTTGGATTGAGTTTTCGTTTGAACTACTCTCCATACTATATAGCATTGATTTTGTATGTTTGTTCTGTGTTTATTGTAAACCTTTTAACAGTTGTCTTTCTAAGAATCAACTCAATTCATTCTTATAGACTATAATACACCCAGCTGCGGATTATCAGAGACTATATCACACCGAGCTGCGGATTCTCAGAGACTATAATACACCGAGCAGCGGATTCTCAGAGACTATAATACACCGAGCTGCGGATTCTCAGAGACTATAATACACCTAGCTGCTGGTTCCCAGGGACTATACTACACCGAGCTGCGGATTCCAAAACCGCCTTATTTTACTTTTTGTTTTCATTTTTTGTATTTTTACCAAAACAAAACTAGGCTGATTTGGAATGGTTTTACCTGTATTGTGTATAGACATTTTTTCTGTTTAGTTTGTTGCCAGTGGCGTCCAGGGTGGTTTCTTTAAGGCCTTATGTTGCTGGCAAATTTGCGGATTGAGTGAATTATGGTTATTGAAATCTGCAACCAGACAAACATAATCTATATGGTGGCTTTCTTTGTCTGTTAACTTTACTTCCGAAGTTCATTTTCTGTTTCATGCAATGTAGCTCATTTAGTGCCAACATACTGTAAAGCAGTGGCGCTTTACCCCTTGTTTACAAGCGCCGTTTGATTTTAATGCTAGTTAGAATGTTCCAGAGTTGTGCGCATGTCTTTTAAAAGTAATACTCCAAAACAAGGATTTAGGTTTAAGTGTGGCATACAGTAAAAGTACTATAAACACGTTGCTTGATATGGAGCAGAACAGAAAACAATTCAATCAGTGTAATGGAGCTGTCATTCTAACGCATCAACGTCAGCAGCAGCGTGATGTCGATTTTATCGTGACACGCAACAACTAGCTGGCTTGTGAACAAACGTAGACAAGAAAAAAATCGAACGGACTGAAGTTGATCAAATTTACAGAATCGTTTCGCAAACGTGTATAGGATGTTTCTATATATTCCGGAATATATTGTTTGGTTCAATTGGGTTAGTTTATAGCCCCAAAACCTTACACACCTTAACATTTTTTCTACATTACATCAAGTGTTATTCAATAAATATTAACTTGCACACTCACTTCACTGTTATTGTTCACTTATTAATAAAGAGAAACTATTTTGTGGCGAGTCATTTTTGAGAAAAGAAAATGTTTAAGTTAGGAAAAATTACAACCAAAAAGTCCATCTTGCAATTGAATGAATAAATTTGGTAATCAAATCTATCAACAGACATGGTAGCTAAATCGTCCGGAGCTATCGTAAGGTTATTAACTTAGGATAGCTTTATGTTTTATTTTCTCCAACTTAAAACCGAAAGATGATATACTTAGAGCCAACAGATCAAGCACAGCTTACATCTAGTCAGATTATATGGTTGTCGTATTTATGTCATAACTGACAACATAATTATAATTTTCGATTGATGGGACAATACCCACTCGCACGAGTCAAATATACATTTATTCAAAGAAAAAAACGTCTTTTAAATCATTAAACATTACTTCAATATGTGTTTTAAAGAACTTTTGTTGAGATATTTCCGAGATTGAGTCTACCATCAAACTTCACGTATACGTGTGAATGTCCATTATACGCATTCACAATATCCTTGTGCTTAGTTTATATGGCAATTTAATGAGCTGGAGGGGAAATGTTTCACAAATCACGTGATTCAATGTATCTTTGTCATGTAACTAGAAACAGGCTTTTAACACAAGATGGAAAAGCTTTTAGACTAAATGAAGCTTAACATCACCAGACCATGAACTTCAAGACACAAGCCTTTAGCACCTCTTAAATAGCGGTTTGAAACGCGAGGAATTGAAATGGCCATGTTACAGAATTTTCTGTCAATTGTTAATTCAGGGAGCAAAGGCCTCATTATAAGACAATTAATTCCTCGCATTTTGTAAAAGTTATCCAACATCCCAACGTGTTTTTAAAATGAAAAACGAAAAATTCATCTCTAAATTTTCTATCGGGAATTTAATTTAGTATTTCAGGATAACTGTAGCTGCAAACTTTTTGTGAAATGATTACAATTATTGAATAAAACAAATTCTTAGGCAAATTAAAACAACGTTGTTATTTTGATTAACCAAGAACGTGTAATAAATGAATTTCGCAAAGAGGGAATACGTTTCCAAATATTCCATTAATTCTCTCAACGATATAGTATACCATGCTATTGCCGACGTTGATTGCTGGCGTATATTTAACCTTAAACCGTAGAAGAATTAAATACATGCTGATAAACATGGTATTAATACTTACAAAGAACAGGTTAATGCAACATTTGGAAAGCACATGATGTTACATTCCTATTTGATCAACAGTGTGGTATTCTCTTCTGTCCACCAAAACTCTGTTGTCCGGAGTGAATTGTATTGTCCAGAATCACAGGTCTTATTGTTATGATCGCACTTAGCTCTTTCGATCCACTTTCACGTCGCTTAAACGAACAATGTATGCAAAAGTTTTTTATACAATAAAAATTGCCTGTGCCTCTCAACACCAGTAAGCTATCCAACAAGCATATAACAAGTTGAAAACATGATAGACGCAGACAATTGTAGTGCTAAGATGTATCCAATTATCAAAGACGAGAGCCGGCTTTTAACTGAACAGTTGACAGCTACATCCATAACTATGGCTCGTATCGTTAACCTATCGCCATATGCTACTTCATAACTCTTTGGAATCTTGGATAGAGGATAGAGTTGTGGCTAAAAGAGACCGCACGGCTAGCTCATATTGATTGCTGTGTGGTCCAATGAGACAGCTAGGAGAGCAGGGAGATTTCCTATCGATCGTGTCGATATTAGCCTTCAGTGAAAATCCGGCTCCAGGGAACAACAACAGGTGATCGCTGAAACAATGTCCAGCTCAAGTACAACAACACAATCAGATAAACGCCACACAAAAGAATCACGATTCAGGAGACAATTATATTTTGTTCTGCTTCAGGAGGTCTTGTACTACGAAAACCATATGTTAACATATGTTATCATAAATAACAATTTTTTCTAAGATCACAATTCGATCGATTTTACAAATAAAATATACAAAAACATTAAATAGAAGTATGCCAATACCCCCATCGTTTGCGCAAATTGGTTTTTAACACTATCAAAACACAGCATCAGCTATCATGTGTTCCAGTTTACACAATACGCACTATTTAGCAGTGGAGTATATACACTATAGATAAAAGCTGGCATTGGTTTGTCATTATTTCATCAAGTACGTTAATAAAATGCTAAATTAATACATCAAGATCGACATGTTGGGAACACTGAACAGCAGCCGCCATATCTTCCGGAACAGATGGGAACCATCCATGTCGATACCTGGGGAATTTTGTGTCTAAGAAGTTGTTCGCATGCAATATGACACCACAAAACAACATTTTACCAACTTACTGGCCACCCCCTGTGATGTTCCCGAGAAGATGACCGAAGGCATCGCTCTCACAAAACGGACTACAAACTTATAAAGTCTTTCAGTACGGAAGGTAGGTATTTCTAAAGCGTCAACTATATAACTTTATATACTAATGAAGATTGCACTTTATACAATATCACATGCTGCGTGCAGTGAAGTAAACATGACATAACCCTGTCGGTACAGGAGAGTAAGATTTTTTTATAAGTGTCACCTATTCAAAAAGACAATTACGAGGTTCAAAGTTACATATAAAGTTAATATATCATGAGATACTGATACTCTTAAGTCCATGCCGCCATGGACTAGTGGAACAATTATGAAAATTGGGGTTTCTAACCAAATTATAACGAGGAAAGAAAACAAAAACATTATATAAAATTGACGATTGCATTTTTGAAAAGCTTGGTTATTAAGGATTAAAAATGTATTAATTTGGTGACGATCTAATTATTATATTTAAAAAGTTAATCGAAAATAATTTTATATCAGTAGAAAACCAAGCGAATTTCTCAAAATCCATAAACTTCAAAGCCAAATAAGTTTGCGTGTAGCTTAGATTCTCTTAACAAAGCCTCACATTCCGAAATTTACTTAGGCTGTCCAGCATTCTAAAATGGTATAAATCAACAAGATAGAACATAGGAAACTTACTTTGGACTCCTTGAACGAAATTAACAATGAAACTCATAACAATTATTTCGTTCCAACAGTGTGCTCCTGGAAAGGGACGAAAGTTAAGTATGATCTACGATGTACAAGAAATGATTATGAAGATATAAGGCCGTATAAACCTGTAAAACACAAATAATTTTCCAAAGTTAAGTAGTAAATAAATGAATAAATAACTATTTTCCATTTTGATATAAACGGTCCATCAACAACTACCAGTGTTTAGACGACCTTCCCCTTGGCTTCGAATTCTTTCTTTTGTATCCAAGAGAAATGCATTTTGTTGATAATTCAGTTAAATGTTATTGAAGTCTTTGAGATCCAGTCAACAATGTTGTAGATTTGTAAGAAATACAACACACGCCAATCCCCGTGTGCGCCTCTACTGTTTAAATGGGCAAATCGCCAGCCCGCGGTGGGTACCTTAGCTAATAACTGGAGTAACTCAAGTTTATTTTATTTCTAAGAAATTTTGAAGATGTTCAATACTTTCTTTCGTTTCGTGTTCTTTGTGAGAATGATGGAGCATTGGAGAAAATGCTTGTATATATGCCTCTGATATTTTATAACATTACATGTACCTAGATCGACGTGCAGGTATTACGACCTTACTTATATACAAACAAACTGACAATTAATTGTGACGATAGGACTTTGGGAAGCTTAAGTTAAAGTATTGTTTTATTTGCAAACAGTTGCGAACGTTTAAATACAAGAAACTTTAAAAGGGTCAAATGTTGTGCGGCAGCTCCACAGATTCTACCTGCGAAACAATCACCTCTTCACGCGCCTTTTTTGTCTATCCTATAATGTACCATTTCAAAAAACTTCACTTTGATATGGTTTCGCCTTGTACCCAACAATTTTGTTAATACAGCAGTTAAATATATGCTAAATGTTTTGTTTTAGAAGACCCTTCCTTCTAAATCTATATAAATGGGGAATATTTAATCGAGGCGACCAGTTGAACTTTAATAGTTTTTTTTTGTCTGTAGTGGAAAAAATCCCTCTCAATAAACTTGTATATTTTAATCACAGCCATGTTACCCGCACAACAACTTTCATAAATACATGTCAAGGCGTAGGCAGGGTGTATGAGAACAGCGACTACAGAAATGAATTACGGCCGATTTGCATGTCTGTGAAGTTAGTCTGCGGTTGGCATTTATCAGTTAGCTATTCCCCAGGGACCATCTTTTATTTACCAACAGATTGACAACTCAAATAAGGCAGTCAAAACAGATACAGAATTGCAACATTAAACATATTAGGTAAAAACTAAAGTCGTATACCATAATGAATCAAAATAATCTACCTCCACTGCACAGCGGTGGAATACTGGCTGTAATTTCCATAGCTAACTGAATAGCAGTCTGGTTTATATCTGCCATAATTTAACTGATAGAGGCTTAACATTTGACACACAAAGTAGTACCGGCAAGTCCTACTTTACGGATTAATACATTTTGTTGTTCACCGTACGGCGATGGAATACTGGCATAATTTCCAATAGCTAACTGAATAGCATTCTGATTCATATCTTCTATAATTTAACTGATAGAGTTTTAACATTTGACACACAAAGTAGTAGCGACAAGCCCTACTTTACGGATTAATACATTTTTTTCTCCGCCATACGGCGGTGGAATACTGGCATAATTTCCAATAGCTAACTGAAAAGCAGTCTGATTCATATCTTCCATAATTTAAACGATAGAGCCTTAACATTTGACACACAAAGTATACTGGAAAGCCTTACTTTAAAGATTAATACATTTTGTTGTCCGTCGATTTGCAGCATATTACAACACCAACTGTTTATTTCCATGTGAATTTTTGACAGTGCCAAGTGGTTTTAAAACTTTTCTTTTGTATCTTTTGTTGTTGTCGTTGTTTTTATTATAACTTTTTCTTTCGCTTCATATGTTTTTGTACAGGGTAAAGGTTTTAGTGCGTTTGTGACAGGAAACTATGTACAACCAGGAAAACTCTCGGTCAACGGTTTACAGTAATCCAGCCAGCCATCACGAAGGCGGGCGATTTATATTTATCACGAAATGCATCTTTGGGGTCACCACATTGGAAATGTGAATGATCCAGGGGAAGCGTTCCAAATCACAAACAAAACAAAACTTATTTCCGTATTAACTACTTCAAGCAATCAGCAGTACTTAATCTTGCTTGTGTCCAAATGAATTATTGTCTATAAATGGACGTGTACATCCCTACTTCTTTTATCGGCTCCACCGGAATTCTAGTTGTGTCTGTTCTGTTTGACTTAAGGTTTTTTTCTTTTATCTATCCTATCATCTACACTTCGCAAGCAATTTTTGTTTAAAACTGGATGTTAAATGATTTGAATTGGTAAAATCCACTGGTTGTCCAATATGTTTGGAGGGATTAGTCTGTAATTCTGAAATCTCTTCAAATCTCATTGATCTATTAGTGTTGAGTGTGTTTTAAACTTAATCAACCCCTGGTATGCAGTATCTGAACCCCGGGTTATCGCCCACATGCAAAGGTAGTTCGATGTGCTGTTGTGTAGTTATACCCAAAATAACATGGCAAGTTAACATAGCAGAAGGAGTATTGAATCAAAACACCTATGGTGTACATTAAGGTTGGTATGGAGAGATTGTGGTTGAATGTCATTGGACAATGGTGCCTATTAGTTTTGAAGTGGATAAATTGCGACTTTATGGCGACAACATAAATAGATTCAGCGCAAGAATTCACTAGAGCCCATGCCAATTTATTCAACGGATACGGTTCACCATTAGAAGCAGTATCCTTAACAGAAAACACTGTAGATCTAACATAACATGTGGTCATGTTAATCGTAGGGAATCTAATCAGTCTTCATCCCGTCGAGACTTAGACACTAAGATATTTACAAGGCAGTTTGTCAAACTAAAACCAAACTTGGTTCGTGTAATTCTAAACTGTTCAAATTCCGGTTTTGGTTTCTTGGGTCCATCAAATGAAAAACAACAAAATGAAGGTTAAATTACAATTCTCGTTTCTCTTAACTCTTTCATTTTGTGCCTTTCATTTCTTTCCTCCGCTCTTAAATAAACAAAAGCAAGAAAATTAGGTCTCCATTTGTTAATTTTTTTTTATAGTGAACAACTACCACAATCTATGTGTTTTAAGTTTTCAACGGAAATATATGTTTCCAAGAATTGAACTGAAGCGTGTTCGACAGTAACACATAGACATATATATATACAAAAAAATATATATATTCATGTTCAAACTTCAATGGCGCATTATATTATTCAAGGATAATTTTGGTCGGACATTCCAGGCCTTTCAATCTGAATATCAAAAACGGGTGTGCACTTTCATCGAACAAGTTATGAAGTCGTCTGATTTGGTGTCTTTCCCCCAAGTCCCTGTGCAACTATACTGTTCAAGAAATGTCTGGTAAGATATGAAAAAGTGTAACGAAAGGGTTGACAAACATTAGGATTATTTGATACATTGCGGGTGTACAGAATTCTATATACCGTCTCTCAGTGACAGGGTTGAATGGTTATGGTTTGAAACAAACTCGAACTCGAACCCGTAACGGTACATCAAAACCGGATTAGTAAGCAGACAAGCTAACAACTAAATCACGACAGCAGGCCTCTTCAAAGTTAAGGTGGGGGGGGGGGGGGGGTGCTTACTGTTACCCTCATATTTATATTTAT
>JAVFBW010069718.1:0-17250 GCA_034783835.1 Mopalia ciliata
CCTGACCGCCATTTTGTTATTTCTCATTATCCAACAATTATTCGTGTATCTCCGGTATGGAGTCGCCATTATCCGCCGCGAAGTCAATATTATCCGACACAGACTGTTCTGAATGGAGTTACCCTGCCTATGTCACAGCTCAAATAACTTGTATGAAAAGTCACAAGTTTGTAAGTGAATAAAACAAATTCTAAGCGACAGAAAAATACAGGTTTTATTTTACAGATAGTTTAAAGTATTATCTTTGTAATTCAGTCATTTTTAATCGGATTTAAAACCCATTTGGGAATACTGTTAACGGTAGGCCTACGTTAGATGACGTTGCGTAACAATGACTTTCTATTATGACGTGGCGTCATCCAACTGGCTGTAAGGCTAACGGAGCTTAGAACAACCCAACCCAGATGTTTTAGATGTTATATATTCTACAAAGTCATGAATTTGGATATAACATGGATTTTGTTATTATAAAGCAGTTGTAAGTCTACAGGTACTAATCAATAACTCAATTCTAAGGGTGTTCATAATAAATCCCAAATAAGAAAATTCCCTAAGGGAATTTGAGCGGTCTCGATACCTTCTGACTAATGCGCCTAATGCCTGCTCCAAAAAGGATTACTATATGATAATTCAAACAGAAACAGTCAGAAACATAACAGTTTGTAGTGGAGGCTAAGATCTAGTAAAAGTACATTTTACAAAATGTGCCACAAAATATTTAAAGCGAGGACACTTTAAACAATGTATCAATATGGATTGAGGCTCTGGAACCTATATTGGTTCAAAATTTATCCGTTTCCAAGTTTAAGTCAATATTTATTTCATTTCCGATAAATTACATAGTCATCGTTAGTCAGTTGTGTAATCCCCCAAAATGGCTTGTTTATTTACATAATGGTTTGGAAGGACACTTAATTAAAGACAAAATTATTGAATTTGACAAATGTACAGCAAGCTTAGTTTATTTGGTTTTAATTGCAACATGAGTCTCGCTTTATTTAAGAATCCGGGCATTCCTTCTAATGTTTCCATAATCCTGGTACGAAACCGTGATCAGAATGAAATAATCTGTCGATGCATTTAACTGGCTATAGGAACATGGTGTTACCTTACATTTTGTATATTAAAAATGACTGTACTTAAAATATGTGCATGAAGTTTGCTCAATTTGTTTTTAATTGCAACAGGTGTCTCGTGGAAATAAACTTTCATAAAGTTTCAATAATCCTGGAAGGAGACCGTGAGCAGAATGAAATATTCTGTCGAGCAAAACAAATCGTATTGTGACCCAACCGACTGTATTCACACTCCGCTATAAATCGCTGTTAACGATGCCTTTAACTGGAACGTGGTATCGCCTTACATTTTTAAGTTTAAGCCAATATTTATTTTATTTATATAAAAAGTATAGCCATCGTTAGTCAGGTGTATATATAAACCCCCAAAGGGCTTGCTTAATCACCAAAAGGTTTCGAAGGACACTTGCTCGGAATAACAAGTATTGTATTTGACGTATGTGCAGCAGGTTTGTTTTATTCTTTAAATTTGTTTTAATTGAGGGCAGAATTCCGTACAATAAGCCCGCAATGAAAAGGACTGCAATTCACTGATAATACATGGGATGGAAATAGAACGCTTTGTCATCGTACGTCAGGAAATGTGTCTGATGCAATAAAGTATGTGTAAATAAAATAGAGTGAAACACATCAATGCATTATAACTTCCGTACACTGCAAGTATACATACATACATAATTTAATTAGTGGTGGCCCCATTCCTAAGAATGATGTGCGCCATGACTAGGTTTGTCTTATTTACGCTAGGATATCAACGTTTCCTGTACCATACTAACAGGCCAATACTATATTTGACCAAGTCCAGAAAGGTTATAAAAACGGCAGAAAGGCAGGCGTGGATGATAACACTTATGACAAGGCACACACAAAGACCACAAGTATGGTTATTCTATGTAAATACCTACAATTTATTGTGCAAACCAACAATGAACGTAAAATCCATTTTGAAAATTTTAACCGGGGGAATTTTACATATAAGCAATCGTGTGGCAAAAAGAGGCCAAATAGAGGTCTGATATAAATCTTATAATAGTATATATATTTTTGGGAATATCATTAAAAATAGGCTTGATTGTTAGAAAACAACTTAAGGATCGTTAAGGATTATTAATTTTGATGTCCTCGTATTCTGTTTGTAATCAGTATGATAGGGTCTGACTGAAGCGTTATTACCCTAGTATCGTTAAGGCCAATTAACACCGGACATGACACGACTGTAGCGCTGCAAGAAATTAATGTAAAACACTACTTTTTATGTAATAAAGTTCATACTAGATGCTACTGTCGCGCGACAGTCGCGCTGCTGTCTCCGTTCTCTTACGTTATATTATGACGTTATTCGTTTCCATTGTGACGTCATTGCCTGAGCGAGTCCGCCAATGTTAAAGCATAGGAATGAAGCGTGTTGTGCACCGCCTAGTGTGAACAAGACCCAAGCGACGCGACGACGTCGCGTCGCGTCTGGTGTGAATTGGCATTTATAGTAAACCGAGTACATTTTCACGATACAGTGATACATGTGACCAAGTTTAACCATTTGAGCGCTTTATTGAATCTCATTAATGCGATATTCATAAGATACCTTATTGCATACGGATCTAAGAATATGACCACTGTTAAAGCGTTTATAAACAACGGCATGAGTTCTGAACTTATTTTTATTATGTTAAAGTAAATGCCATGTATAGTGAATTGACGAGGCATCCATATTCCAGTCGTAGCATGCAATTGTGCAACAGTCAGATAAACTACAAACAAACATAGGTACACTTTTCTTCTTTTTACATTCTGTGGGCCTTGGGGGGAATCTAATTGAAATTTTCGCAGAATTTTTTCATTTGACAAACACATATTATATTTATAAAACCATTTATTTGATAATAAATTTAAAAGATATTGAATAGAATGATTATTATTACCGTATAATAATTGCATTCATAGGTTAAAATATGTATTGTATCTTGTGCATGGTACAAAACATCTGGAGCACGATCCAGGTACAATGGGACCTCCTTGAAATGTATATCTATCTTAACTGTTAACCGAATCAGGTGACTTGGAAAAACCTTTGATAGACGGCCAGTGTTATATAAAAGGAGCTGCTTGTCCTGTTTCTTTACCGTCCTCTCTCTCCAGTTTGTAGATTGAGTGTGAACAACCTGTATTCAAAATGGCCAATGAAGTGAAATCTGACATAAAGATGGAAGAGCTGTATGCATCAGACACCCCGGAAAAAGTTGTGAACTTTTATACGAAATGGGCTGGAAATGGACTGTATGACAGGGTATGTTACGCCTTTGTTTCTCAAATTATTGTAATTGACAGATCGATACAGATATTTCGAAGATTATCATCCGTTAAAAAATATTTCATAATGCCACCACTACATTACAGGACATGGCCTCTGTAAAGTTTGTTGGTCCGACCGTTGGAGCGTGCACAGTGGGAGCTCACTACCAGAATAACCGTGCAGATGTGAGGGTGCTGGATGTAGGGGCTGGTACCGGACAGGTTGGTGTGGAGGTGAGTATAGCTCGAACCAGACGTGGTTCAACAGTTCACTACGTGCAAATAATGTTTATAACTGTCGTTTTATTCCAATTCCAAGAAATCGTTGCCAGTTTGTTTATTAACGTCAACATGTAAAATGTACGGCTGTAAAATGTTATGTTTTGATTTTTAGCTGTTTAAGCTAGGATTCAGGAAGGTGGATGCCCTTGACCCATGCCAGGCTATGCTGGAAGAGGCGAGACAAAGGCGCGTCTACAGGAACTTCTACTGTAACCCAATCAACAGAAATCCCCTCAGCTTGGCCGAAGGTCAGAAATATTTTTTTAATTTTTTTTTTTATCCACGTCGAGAACAAAACAGTTTTGTCATTAGAATTATGGAAGTGTATGTTTAGTTTCTTTCGAAAAATGCATTGATTGTTTCAATTCAACGCATTTCTTAACTTGAAAATAAACATGCTTTCTTTTTCTGAAATACCTTTATATTATTAGTATTACTAAGTTATTTATTTATTTTAAAAAGAAATAAAAAATTTGTCTAAAAAGTAAATGTGTAATGAACTAATGATGAAAATAGCATTCCTTCTAAACCAAATTTGATTTACTTGGTGCCGCAGGTCATATAGCCAGGGTTATTTAAAACACAGTGCTATAATACCTAGATAAGCGATTATATATCTATCCACATGAATATTCAAGTATTGGCCAGTGTTAGAAAGGGTTTCAAATTCATTAGTGCTGTATATTGGTTATTATGACTACCACTGTGGAGTTTAATATAGTAAAGTATAGTAACAACTACGAAGAAAGATAATGAATTCATTTTGACTCAACGTTTGGGTTTATTTACCAAGCATCATCCGGAGTAATTCTAACCAGAGACATAGGTGTACATATGCAAATAGATGAAGAAACTATTTTGGGCAGCTAAACTTTTAAATAAACTTAAGGTCTTAAGAAATCTACATGAATTGGCAAACAACCAACTTATAATTACATAATAGCTGTGTGCCAGTAAAAATCAAAACACACTATTTCACATTGACCCAAAAATAAATACATGAGATAACATAAGTAGGTTTTATGACATAATTTTAAGATTCGGGAAACACATGTGATACTAAAATAGTTTAACTTCTTTGAGTGGCATATAGAAGCAGGGATAGTAACATAACAAGGCGATTTTATGGATATTTGATGGCGATTTTATGAGCTCGTCAATAAATCCAGAAGTTGTATATCCATAAAATCGCCTTGTTATGTTAAAATAGTTTATATTGCAAATCACACTTGAACCATTGGACTTTTAAACAACATGAGTTTATCAATTTTTGGAAACAAATGGCGGAGGCCTGTCTGGTAGTTATGACTAAAACAACTCTAATTCGTTACTCGCTTAAATCCCCTGATTTAGAGTGGGGTGTCTTGTTTTTATAGCAAGCGCTTCTTTAAGCAGCAATGGAGCCCAGTGGTTAGAATTATCAATAATTACCGTGTTGTCAGATACAATCTGTTTGAGAGGGGGGCATTTTATAGGACTGTCGTCATTTTCTGTAGATAACATCAATAAATTAAATAAATACTGAAAGTTTTCACAACTATACATATGTTTGTATATCTCACTAGTCTCATAAGAGCAATGCTCATATATCCTTTCTGTTAGGCACCATGCAGTTTTCCCTATATATTGATTTTTACAACCAGGACATGTGAACTGGTATACTATCATGCTTTTTAGATCGTGGGGCATATTGGTTATGGCTTCAAAGGTAAAACGTTAAGAGAATTTGGCCATCAAAAAAGTGAGAAAACAGAGCCAGTAATGATTACAATGGTGAATCTTAGAGGATTTTTTTGTTGTTTTGTAGGTAGTTATGATGCTATTTTAACTAGTGGGTGTATAGCTGATGGTCATCTACCCGCTGATTCTATCTATGAGATGACACGTCTTACAAAGCCAGGTATGTTATTATCAGTTTGCTCAAGTTCATTTTAACATTTTAAATTTAACAATGTCCCTACTTTTCAAATACTAAGTCAATTACCCTAACCTATTAACTATAACGTGGATAAATCAAACGCTAAGTAAATACCTGCGTAGGTATTCATTGAATGGAACAAAAAATCAAGATACCCCGAGGCAATATACCCTACAAACCCATTATAAGAAAATATTTGTCTTATAGACTTTTGTTATCTTGTTGGACCAGGTAGATTCGGTTATTAATTTGTACCGGTTGGTGGTCTTTCAACACAACTTTGTTGTTATTCAAACAATACTCAAAACACTGTTTTGCATTCATTGGTGGCCTATTTGTAAAGGAACAATTTTTTGTCGCACTAATTAAAAAAAGATTTATTTGAATTTAAACAGGTAAAAAGTCAGCACAAAGAGAAATATTTTGTTTTTCTATACATTCATCCACTATTTGATTTTGCTTTCATTTTATTCAATGCACATACATGCCTTTCACCAAAACGAATAATCTACGTTTACTAATATAAGAATTAGAATACACAACACAAAACTTATATTTTACAGTAATCGCACACTAGCAAGACTTCACGCGCAAGCTATGACGACTTCCTGGTGCCCTTGCCTCAACATCATCTCCATAGGTATAACAGATGCATTGCCACACGGGGTTATATCTCTGTGTAGCAGCATCAAGTGTTTGTGAAGTACTTTGTGTTAACTTGTTATTTTCTCAGATGTATAAATGCTTCATTGTGCTTCATTTATTTCCAGCGAAATTTAAACAAAAGTTATATCTGTATAATTTTTTACGTAATGAATTAATTTATGAAAACAAAACAGCTGTCAAAACATAATTGTGTATCGATGATATAAATGCTCTACATGTTATGTATTTAACAAAATTCACTTTTCCGAATAAAAGTGAATCATTTTAATTCATTTAATGGTTTTACTAATAATATAGTTTATTCAGATTCTGAAGTAAAAAGATAGCTTACCCCAATAACTATACCTGATACATGACACATTTTGTTTATCCACACATTTGTAGGAGGAGTTATTGTGTTGGTTGGAAACGCGGCCCTGTGGAAAACACTCCCCGAGTACTCCGTCAAAATGGCCGCCCTGATTAAAGAGTTGGAAGAGGATGGGAAGCTTATGGTTGTCGAGGAAAAGATATGCGAGAACTATCGGTTTAGTGAAGATCTAGAGAAAACAAAAGGAATTGTTGTTACGCTAAAAAGATTGTGATATTCTAAACAAATGTTGACAAAACCTTCCTTTCACATACTATTGTGATATCATTTGACTTTTATTGTAGTAGTATTCCTATAATGTTCATCTACTTGTTGAGCTGGTATTGTAAATAGATAACCCACGGTTGATTTTACATGTATTGTACTGTTTGGAAAAATACAGATTTAAATCTTGCTTTTTTTACATCATGTGTCAGGTTTCTTCTGTGTTCAGGTAGTATTGGGTTTTTTTTAAACATAACTACAGCGATATTTTAATAATTGTGGCGTTGGTTAAACGTTAATAAACATAACCGTGTAAATACAAAGGCCAATTATCCGGGATCTCGTTAGTCCAAAGGTAGTGCGAACAAAAAATCTACCATTTGTAATGAGATTCGCGTTTATTGAAAGGGTCGTTGGTCTACTCTGGACTTTAGTACCAGACTTATATATGTCTAAAAAAATTTATACCGAAATTTTCAAATTTTATTTTCATAAGACATTCTTTAATTTTTAGAATGTATACCTTAAAGGATTGAAGTAGATATCTATTGAACAGTCGTCAGAAAACATGTTTTACAAGATCTTTTTGGTCTATGAGTCCGATATGAATCATAGCAGAAGTCCGTTAATTAATGAACTTCCAGTCATAGTCCAAAGGAACAAAAGTATAGTTGAAACGAGAAGAATAAGGCAGCTTTCTCAGGCCCGGCGGGGTAATTAGCGACTTTTGCTTGTAATATTTTAATAGAACATAGTGAAATATAGTGAGAACCGGGAGGGTAAAGTGCCAGACGGCGGCTCCAGAGACCTATTTCTCTACCTCTTGTGGTGCGAGATCTCGTCTGACCAGACTGCAGAAAAACATTACAATAATAACGTTCATACCTCGAGACGATCGAGATAAAATTGGTAGCATAGGTAGAAACTAAATGATTTATATATTTCTACTTTTAAACTGTGTTTGAAAACGGTAAAAAAAATCCAACGTAAGGTTGATCATAATCTATTCGTGACGTAATCAAGACGGCTTAAATACAATTTTAGTTGACCCAAGAGTGCTTACAGTTTTCGCCATTATTTTTTTACATCTACTCCGAGGCAAAACATTAAAGATCAGCATACACATATATAGCTAGTGGGGGCCTACATTATCAAAACAGTTAACCCAATCCCAAATAAGACTACAATATGAGTATAACTTATTAATTGGTTTTCTGAAAAACACTTTTGTCGGTAATGTCTGAATGAAGATTTAGACAATAAACAAGTAACAATTTGTTTTTAATCTCACATGATAAGATAATTTTCATTTATAAACTAGCCTTAGTGACAGAGGGCTTTAACATAAACCCTATCAATTAGTAAATCAATAAGGATGCATTGATGAGTGGGTTGTCTTAAAAGCAGAAAAACTTTCCGGATTCAAGTTACTCATTGTTTCTGTAAAACAAAAGGATTTCTCAAAATGTATAGCTGTACTGACTTAAAAGGTCTGTGACAGAGATAAGAAACGTAAAACCATCGATTGATGATTGACGTTAAATGCATGAAGATATAAATGTTTGAACACATTTGTCTGTTTCGAGTCTCGACCACTTTCACAAAATGTCGTACGACACTAAACTATATTTTTACGCCTTTAGTTTAACACGTCGGAATTTGGTAGTACGACATTTTTGTGTAAAAGCGGCCCCAAGGGCAAAATTGTTTCCTATATTGTCTTCTATGAGCTCTCAACGGCAGTAGTCTTGGCGATAACGTATTTTCCGTCAGTCCGTATTACTGTATTTTTACAGAGCCATATGCTAGGCAGAAATGTATAATTACAGTTCGTGGAAGGGTACATTTATAATAAGCCAAAAGCCAAATGTGCATGGCGCTTTATGTACTTTCAAAGTAAAACATTCTATACTTTTCATTTTGTTAATCATATTTCTTAACCTTAATTTTTTTTTGTGTTCCTATTTGTACGAGACCGAATAGATTGTTTGAATTCGACGTCGAAACAGCCTGATTGAGAGCTTTGGTGGAACTTTCAGTCTGTATTTTTGCTTTTTTACTTTCACTTAACATGTATATAGCTATAACCGTGGAGTTAACGGGAAGCTCCTAAATGAGGCTTCAATATATGTATGCCTGGTGTGATTCGTCCAAATGCTAATGTACCTTATTGTTGTCAACCTGTCCTTTTAAATCACCAGAACCCTCGGCTTCAACAATGAAATATACACACGTGCTGAACCAGAGATATCGTTTTCATCTATCTGTCTGAGTGACATGTGAAAGGTGAGGTTAACAGTCTGTGCGTTCAGCAACTGTATAGTCATCTATATATCATAGATAAAAACAATTGGGACCATAGGTAGTCCTACAAGTTTGTCTACAGCACGTGGTAGTATGTAATAGCATTTTAAGAGATGATCGATCCTTTGCTTTAATATGTCACCTTGACTTGTGAAATATAAAAATGGGAGGAGAGTTAATTTGACATCGCTGTTAATTCGGGCGTGTGTCCCGTGGATACACAATCAGCTTTTTATTAAAAATAAGTCATCACAGTTAATAATTAGGACATTTCTAGACCAGGAGATCCAATTTATTTAACTGTAATAAGTCAACACGGATAGTATGCGAACTTCCCTTTGCTGACCGTTAATCTTTCCGCCAGTTCTCTTTTTAAAAAAAATGTTACACTGATTAGTGCCTTAACAATTCTCAGTGATTACCTTAGATCAAAGACTAAGTATCTAGAGATCAAGGCCGTTAGTTGTATATTCATGTAATCGGTGTACTAAGCGGAGTTTCGGCAGGTCATAAATAAACAATAAAGAGTTGTTGTACTGACAGAATATTGACCTACTCCTTCACATGTCACTCAGATAAAACGATAGGTGTATTATATCAACGCATATATTGTACTTTGGGCTCTATGGGTGTTGTACAACATAACTTAGACTTGTTTAGCCTTGCTGACGATGCATTAAGTGACTTGCCAAAACGCCACATGAAATTATCTTGTTCATTAGAAATGGAAAATCCAGGCGCGTCATTATCTGGCCTATGCTTTACGGGCTGTACAGCTGTATCAAATAAATGTTTTGTAGATTGAGTTGTTTTTATACAAACTACACCTAAAGTAAATCTGTTTGAATCGACGCAACGTAACAAACGTATATCGATTGAGCTAAAGATTTAGTTTTTAAAACTCATTACCTCCGCATGCCGCAAATTTTTCTTTCGCAACTAGCTTTCGAAGTTGTATAACCCTATTCCCATGCCCCTTTGTCGGTTCCCAGCCATCTGATACAACGCCGAACTTCAGAATATGGGTAGTATAGAGTGAATAACTCTGGTCATATTTAATACTATATAATAAGGAAGGGTTCAGCTTTATCAAGTACTAATTGTTTATTACATAAATAGTTGTGCGGTACCATTTTGTATATTATATACGGTATTATATAGTAGGAGCGGGGAATGGCTACTTAGTACAAGATAAGCAAGGGCTGGGCGTTATTTAGTACTAAGGAGCTGCCGAGAGCAGCGTCCTCGACCGGTTGAGCACGATAGCGCCGTGAGGAATCACCGGAGTGCATGACAAGTGTGTCGTCTGCTTGTTTAATAATTTTAATAAATTTGGCTCTTTAGTACACGGTAAGTAAGGGCTGTGCGTTATTCAGTACTAAGAAGCGGTTGGTTAGAACATTAGTACAAGATAAATAAGGTTTTATGTTATTAAGTATTTAGCTGTGGGGAGAGCAGCGCCCTCTACATGGCGTCACAGGGTGTACGTTATGGCCGTGGTTATGGGGCCAGTTGCTCGAAAGAGTCGCTAACACCAGATTAAATGGCTTATACCGGTTTAGAGATGGACCTACAAAATGGGGTTATGTCAGCTAATAGAGGATTAAATTTAATAGAGCTTTGAGCAACCGACCCCTGAGCGTTTACTCCGTTGCCTACATAAAGGGGACGTAAGCACAGAGAATGGGTACTCTTTCGCAGGAGCTACCGAGATGTGACAAGATTTGGCATGGGGTGCGACATGCGGAGTGTCCTCCCCTAATAATGGTTGACCCTAGGGCTGACATGGAGTGTCTTTCCTTGATGTTCTGCGCGCGGTGGCCTTTCGCGAGAGTTGACGAGATATGACGAGGGAGAACATCTGTGGGTTAGAACCGTAGTACATCATAAAGTCAGACGAGGGTCAGGCTGTCACGGCCGCATCTTAGCTCATAGAGGTGGCTCGTGGTTGTAGTGGATGACCTTGACAATCGCACACGAGTCCGTTCCCTGAGCTCCCATCCGCCCATCCGTATCCCCTAAGCCCGGCCCCCTCCCCTACGCCCGCACGCTAAAACGCCCTCCCGCCCTGCTATCTACCGCGTCATTGCATGTTTTGCGGCGGTGTGGGCGTGTCATTTGGTGTCTTGAACATTGTATGGTCGTTGGGTTTGGATTTGTTAGGTTGTGCCTGATGATGGATGACGCTTCAAAGAGCGTCGCGTAAGTCCCTCATGTGCGGAGAAACGGTATGTACTTTGACTCTGAAGAGAGCCGCAACCTACCCTATTCTCGAAAGAGGCTTCCAAATTTGCAATGACAATCTAACACCATCGCCCATACCTGCCCAGTCGACCATACGCCCACCAGATGATTACTGGGATATACTATCCGAGTGTCATCGTGACTGAACCCATAGTAGATGAACATCAAACATAAGACAGGTTGTGAAACCCGGAAAAGCTGAACAAGGAAGGGTAGTGAAGGGTGGTGTGAAAGTCATGAAATGCGATATATACTGTAACCTAAGTGTGGGTCACCGAACCAGATCCAACAGCCTTGTTCTGAGGTCGACTGTTGAACAGCGAGGTGTATGTTCAGTTCCTTTGATCAAGAAAGAGATGACAATTTTCACCTGCGAAAGTTGCCAAGCGGAATTTATGGAGAAGAGAAATTTGAATCGTCATCAAAGAGAGCAGAATCACCACCACCACCACCAACCTTCTGTAGGAGGAAGAGAAGGAAGACAAAAAGCCAGGCTATTGCATTTCGAATTTTGAAGTTGTTGGCGCGCTTTCAACAGGCCTTCCAATCTGGCACGTCGCCGACGAGTATTCAAACCGGGCACGTCACTGACGCCATCATGGTGGTACCATACAAGCGCATTGAAGCTGGGATGACAGTTCCACACCACGGCTTTGACATACCAAAGCAGCCCGTACATGTGGCGCGATCTCACCACCCCAATCTACACAATCGAAGTCAACACTAGCATCAGACCATTTACCCTATATCTCGACTGTCCAACCGACTGCACTGTTTTCCGATCCGAGAGAATCACCCCTTTACGTTTTACCCGAGGACACTGATGTCGCTGTCCTGTACTGTCTGCACCGGGGTATATACGGCATACTTCCATCGTGTACGTCATATTCAGGACCAATACAACTTTTATTTTAACGAGCCATCTACGAAGATCATACGACAGCATTCAAACTAAACTTTGCCTGCGGTCTTATCTTGCTACATCCTGAGACCAAAATGGTGCCGCATTAGTACTACCCAGCCCGACGATGACAAGGCTTGTGTTGGACAACATTGCGTACAAGACGCACAATCCGATGAACCTGACACAAAATGGTTTTTCAGGAGCATATGATTAACGTGATGTTCTACATAAGCAAATTACCCAAGATCATCATGCCTCGACAACAGTCGCCTAACGGAACCGGTCAGTACTACTAACATGCTTAATCCCTACCATTCGATCCTGTTTCAAGAGTATATCAGCTGTGATTCTGACGTGCGGTGTTCAGTATGCAGTCGACGCTTGCGATGACATGACAGATGCTAAACTTCAATGGACGCATATGGTAGCCTCGGTGCTGGATTTACGAGCCTACAAAGCCGCTGTCTTGACTATGTTTGAAGATGGTCGTGTCAATTTACGCCGTTCACTCGTATTGAAACAACTCACCGACGATGTGTGTAATTTAGCACAACAACCTGACGCCATTTGTCATTACTATGAACACACCGTGTAACGAACGCTTGACGACTTGTCACGAACCACGATACGGCGAATGATGACACCTTTAGGGGGTGCTCTGTGCATTAGAGTGTCTGACGAGTGTCCTTGTCGGTTATAATCTTATCACATGGTCCCCATGGCAGGTATGGGTAGACAGAAGAGGGGAAGACGACCAGTACCTTGTCAACCACCACGTCAGCAACCAAGTCTACGACTTAGTAAACGACGCTCCATAAGACGTTGCAACGGTTGTATTACGAATCCAACAGCCCGACGCACAACATCCATGTGAATGGCTTATGGAAAGTGGTACGTGATTGTGGCGCCAGCGTGTCGAAAGCTGAGGTGGTTGCGTGGTTGAAAGGGCAATCCACCTACACGCTACACAGACCTGCCCGACAGCCCTTTCGATGGAATCGGGTGATTGTCGGTGGTATCGACAACCAATGGCGAATGGATTTGGTGGACATGCAAAGCTTGGCCTAACACAACCACGGTTACCGTTATCTCCCCACCTGTATCGACATCTTCCTCAAATATGCTTGGGTTGTACCGATTCAGACCAAAATGGGGGCTCAGCTGATCGACGCCTTTAAGGACATCTTTACCACAGGGCGTCAACCGCTGTATTTACAAACAGATGAAGGGACAGAATTTCTCAGCAAAGGATTTCAACAGTTTTTACAACAAACACGCCATTGACGTGGCCCAGTCGAGCCGATTGACCTTACCCCACTAGCATTCCTTCCATGGATACATGTTTTCAACATCTGTTCACAGCCTTTATTCCTGGGGCAACATCCCGTGATAAGTCGTTCTTTACTCCAGCGTTATTTCAATACGTTGCCAGGTTAATTCCCCCGGTCCCAGATAGGATCTTGTGGTGTTACCGAGAATGACAACTGCTCAACAACACGATGCCTACAGTAAAATTTCACACGGTTTGCCTGATCTAAAGATGCTTGACCCAAACGTCAAGATAGTCGAAGTCGTCGACGATCTCATGACCGAATCCGGCTAGCGTGTGATGGTGCTCTTTGCAAAGGGAAGTCATCATCGGAACGTGTGTCTCGTATACGTGTACCTCGTTCAAAACTTCTTTCGCCAAGTAAAAGACCACCATACGATCAGCCTAAATATGCAGTGTTTAATGCTGTTTAAAAACCCCAGAGATGTCTCACAAATCAACCACATCGCCAAACAGATGTACCCGGAGCATATGGCATTTAAGCGAGGGAGCTTTCCGTTCATCTCCGTCACCCTCTACCACAATGAGCAACCCGTGTGGATTGGAATGCGGCCGTGACAACCTAACCCTCGCCCAAGAGAGTCATGCTGTGACATACTGTATCGGCCATGGAGGTAGGGTGAACAAAGGTAGATCACTCCTGGTTCGTAGCACACCTCGGTCTTCACTGATGAGTCCGCCCCGCGGTGCTCTAAACTCTCTGCAATGTGTAGACATACTGTGACGCTGTGTCCGCCATGGTGTTAAAACAGCCACACAAACCCATAACATCCCTAGGTTCAACCCTGAGTCGTAACGGGAGGTCACCCCGAATGTCGTGGTTTTGATCCACAGCACCCCATGTCAAATCTTGTCATATCTCAGTAACTCCGTAACCGCGCCTAAACCATCACGGGAAGACACTACACCATCTATGACAGCCCTATGGCCAACCCTGTCAGGGACATAAGGGGAGATCACTCCTCCTGTCATAGTTGTGAACTCACAGCACCCTATGTCAAATCACGTCATATCTCGTCAACTCTCGCGATAGACGGGTGAAGCATCACGGGGAGACATCAACACCAAATGCTCGCTCAAATGCCTGGATGTCCACAAGGTGTTCACAGCGCCTTCTGTGCTTTCATTTTCTAAGGGAGATCGATCGATGCCATTGTTCACTTTATGACACCAGGAGATACTTTTACACGAAAGTTTGACGTAATGACGTATTTTTCAACGTCAGCGTCATTGCTAAACATGACTTGACATCCGGCTCGATCATTAACGCTGTCCATACATTGTCCATAGGCCATCGTCAGGCCAAGAATTGATGAAACCCCTTCTTTTTTAAACCGCCCAATCAAGACATCCATTCTCCGTATAGTCGTATATACGGCCTGCGCCCCCTATCCCTAGGCAACGG
This sequence comes from Mopalia ciliata, assembly GCA_034783835.1. NCBI lineage: Eukaryota > Metazoa > Mollusca > Polyplacophora > Chitonida > Mopaliidae > Mopalia > Mopalia ciliata. The sequence goes on from JAVFBW010069718.1 coordinate 14,993, forward strand.
AGTTAACGCACAGACCCACAGACATCACAGACGACACACTTGCCCTGCACTCGGTGGCCCCCTCACGACCCCATCTTGCTCAATATGTGACGTCATGTGCTCCCCCCACATCTTAATACTAAATAACTTAAAACCCTTATTTAACAAGTACCAAGGAGCCATTGTCCGCTTCTTTAATGGTACATTTTAACGCATATTTCGTCTGTAATAAAATATTACTCTATATCTAGTAGTGAAGTGCCAAAATGGTAGTTGTTCACAATAGACAGTCAGCTGATTATGTGGAAATCAGTTATTCACAACAGCCAGTCAATTGATTGAGGAGAAATCTTGGTTAATAGAAAGAAGCCAGTTATTCAAAATAGGTCATTTTGTCTATTGTTCAATGAAAAGCAAGAGAATAACAAACGTGACGCTGCAGTACAATGGGACCCGTTGTTCAAAGCGCTATTAAATTTAATCCACTTTTAGATGACATCACGCTATGTCAACAGTAAATACAATTTTCTTTATATTAATTGATAAAAGAAAAAGACGTCATGAGTTGGTTGTTCAAAGCATTAAATTATTATACACCTTACTGTCCATCCCTGCACTATTATATACACACTACAGGTATAATATATTATAGGTTATTGGATTGCACGGTTCTGTATGGACGAGTCCTGGCGCTGTCGGAAGCTGTTCGAAGCTCCGTTTGCCTAACAGCCAGTTAGATGACGTCGCGTCACAAAGAAATAGACATCACGTCATATTATAAATTCAGCGTCAACATCGTTATGTAACTAGCCCTTAACCGAGTTTGAGCAAGCCGCTTCCCAGTGACAGGGCAGAGCAGTATAACTTATTATACACACAGTTGTCCAAGTAATCAAATTAAAACAGAATATTCGACAATCGGAAATTAATAAGAGACATTTCTTTGATTCACTTCAGTTGCTCACTTTCATTTAATAACGCTGAGCGACGCTTATGGATATAAACGACGTTAAAGTACGCTGTTTTCTTTGTGACGCGCAGTAAAATATGTTTACGCAACATACAAATGACGCCAGTGCAACGTAAAAAATCGGTTACATATATTGTAAAGTAATAAATTCCAACCGTTGTTGTACGACGTTACGTTACAATAGTGTTTCTTTGTTGTGTAATAAAATAATTTTAGCTGGTTTATCTATTATATAGAGCGACGCCGTTCAGCGTCATTACGTTCAACATCATGACGTTTTCCTTAGTTATGACGTCAAACGATTGTTCAGTGTTTATAGTTACGCTGTGACATTGTTGTTACACTGACACATCTCACCGCCGACATTGATTGTTGATCGTGACAAAATCAGTTTGTACTGTATCATTGAGATAGGAACAACTGCGTAAAAGGTTGTTAATATCTTCTGACAAAGTAGACCATGTTTGCTAGTATTGTGACGGTTACGGCCGTTTGTGTAGCTCTGGCTATCAGTGGCTGGGATCCCGGGCCGGACCTCTATGAGGAAGACTCCACACAGCTCATGCTGGCCTACGACCGGCCCAGCTTCATCTGGTAAGATTTAGATTGCTTTCCTTTATACCTACCATTACTTTAATCAAAATCTGCGATGGACGTGTAAACGCTGTGGACACTTTACGCTGGGTTAAGTGTATACACCCCACCAATACCGATGTCTTGTTAAGTAAGGAAATGTCAAATTAGGCAGCCTTTTTTGTCAATGTTTCTTGTAAGAGAGGTTTGGAAATCATAATACGTTGAGCCAATCGTTTTTTTTTTCTTCTATCGAGACTCGAAATCTTATATATACCTTTGTTTTTCTTCTTCTTGATGGAACGGGAAAAAATAGCAATATTTATTAATCTGATCGAGTTCTGTCTTTATAGTAATGGACAGTCTTGAACATTGGCTAATAAGACACATTGGCCGTGTTATGAGGGTCATCGAAGGGCAAGTAATGTCCGTGCAAGCGTGACTGATTGGGCAATGTCGGATGTATACACCAATCCAAATCAAGCTTATAAAATCGAGTTATGACAAGGTATCTTCGAGCGAATACTTGTAGGCCTATCTATACAAATCTAAAGGACCTTCTGTTTAAGGCGAAACTTCCCTCTGTATCAGACAGGTTATAACCCATTCTCTTTCGCAGACATTCATTATTAATCCCTGTATCTCGGAAATACTTATACGTAGGCTGATTTATTCATAACCCATGCTAAATCTCTTGTTAGCTACATTTTTTAACACTATTTTATACACCATATTT
>JAVFBW010069828.1:0-27276 GCA_034783835.1 Mopalia ciliata
GAGAAATATCTAAGGACATGAATTGAGTGTGGAATCATGGGTATATCATGTTAACGCTGTTTCTGCCGCTTTTCAAAAATTATATTTTACCCATAAGGCGTCAGTGGATTCTGAAATTCAAACTGCGCGAAACAAACGAAATCCTCCATATCTTGCGCAATGAGTCATATGGCAATATGAAAGACCACAGAAAGTCACAATGCCGTCGGGACTGGGTAATGACTGGTTTCATACTTCTACTTGATAGACTTCTGATATTAGATGTATACATATTTTTTTTTTTTTTGGAAAGCACCTAACTTTCATGATTATAAATTAGATTTCGACTGTTTTTCGTGTGCCACAGAAAATCGTTTTTATATGTTTTAGAAAACATTTAACAAAGCGAGGAGGAATGTGGAAAAAATTGTCCTCACTTTATAATCTGTACAGTAAGATGTTTTCAAGAAATAGGCAAATTTGTATGTTGAATCTGACACCATTTTGAGTGTCTCAATGTCATTTAATGCTGGGATATGACCTGAACCATTACGGACAATAGATTTACCTTGATGCCGGAGCTGCACACCGTGAATGTTATTACCAGAAAATATACAACTGGTGTTGTTAGAGACAGACTGTTAATAAAATTGGTTAGGTCATACTAACATGGTTAAATGTGAACAACCGTTTGACATATCCATGGGATCCCGGATTTAACCGGAAGTCCATCAGTTGCGCATTCTCATTAGATAGTTTCTCAATGTAGTTCATTTTATAAATAATATTTTCTGTGGTATCATATTTTTTAATGGTGGGTAAATAAAAAAACACATAATAAGATGGCAGCGTTTTTTTAACGCAGCTGTTTTGTAATCAGTAGTGTTATAAAGCACGCTTAAACATTGCGATCTGGTAATAGATTAATAAACACAACCGTTAACTGAGCATTTAGCTTTTCATAACTTTCTTTTACAGCCTATCAACCCAGTCTTTATTATTTGATTACTTGCCTTCAATGGTTATGTGACCAACTGTGTTCTTAAGTCACGCTCGCAATGTCTTCCAGAGTGGAATGCCCACCCTGTTGATCTGAATGCTCTGCAAGTGTAACAAAATTTCCGTTGCTTTCCACAACAGCTTGCCATCTCTTGGTACATTGAGATGAGGACAGGTTCTACCACGATTCCGTGTGTATCCAGTATAGGGCAATCTGACAACAGTCAATTACACTACATACACTTTGTTGCTTTTGGTGATCCCGCTTGCGTGTAACTACAGTCAAAAACTGTCCATACACTTCGTTGCTTTGCCGATGCCGCTTGCGTATAATTACCTGTTTACAGTCAAAAACGCTACACACCGTCTGCTGCTTTTGTCGATCTCGCTTGTGTGTCAAAAACACTACATACATTTCGTTGATTTTACCGAACCCGCTTGGGTGTAACTACAGTCAATAACACTACATAAATCTCGTGCTTTTGCCGATACCGCTTTCGTATAACTAACTGTATACAGTCAATAACACTACGCACACTTTGCGGTTTTTGTGGATCCCTTTTGTATATAACTATACAATCAACAAACACTACATACAACTGGTTGTGTTTGCCGATTGCGCCTGTGTATAACTAGTCAATGAGACTACATACACTTTGCTTCTTTTGCCGATCCTGCTTGCGTAAAACTTAGCGTATACAGTCATTAACACTACAAACGTTTTGTTGCTTTTGCCTATCCCATATAACTAGTCAATAACAACACATACACTTTGCTGCTTTTGCCGATCGCGCTTGGGTGTAACATATTATTGGGATAGGAAAAAACAAATAAGCCATGACTTAACTTTGATTGTTTCTCTTAATTTTGTTCTAATGGATATAGGGTAGTTTTTTAGACAGCTTAAAGGTAAATAATTTAAATATGAACATCTATAAAATAATGTAATGTCATGATTTCAATGGTCGTCACCCACTCAGAAGACAGAAATAAAGAACTTTAGGAAAAACATCCAAAGGAACTGTTTGATTTGAGTGACCTGGATGTCTTGATAAATTTTATTTGGCGGTTTTGGACACAATAACGTCTTTCTGAACTGTGGTTTAACGGATTTGAATGAAATTGATTGAAATGTGATGTGCCGATTGGGTGACATGACTGTCCTACTGAACTACGCCAATTCGGTGCTCCAAATTAAAAAAAGAAAGAAAAAAAAACAAAAAAACATCATGCACAAAACGTAGAAATCTAGCTGTCTGAATGGAATGGGAGCAATGTGCATATACGGTCTGGATTCGTGTGTGATAGTTTTGGAGTTTATGTGACTGGAGACTAACATATCCCATACCGTAAAGATGTTAGGCAAAGCTATATTTCAAAGTCGTCGATGTGGTGCAAACAGACAGGCATATATGGTCTGCAATTGTATCAAATACTGTTAAAGCGATTTAAAAAACAATTCCGATATATCCTCCACATATGGAGGACGTATATAGGCTAATTCAAAACTCGTGATGTACAAAGAGAAAGGATTTTGGTTCTGCCAGTCTCACTATAGTTTCAGCATAACATTGGCCAGATATTTCAGAGCATAAAATTGGGACACATTTATTTTTTTATATTAATAATAAAATATAAATTTTATCAACTTTTCCGCACAGAATATTTTCCAAAATCAGCATAGATTGCCGCTCCGTCTCTCCTCAGTTTCGAGCTTCCGGGGCCTAGGTGGGCCTTCGACCTTTGGCTTAGGCTTTTATGTTTTTAATTATAATCTCATAAATACATTTTAGCTTATAGACTCGACTGTTTTGTTTTGCCCCCAAAAAACGGCAGTTCTGCGTCCAAGATTCTGTAGCAACCTCTTGAATATAGTGTATTATTCTCGAGAAAAAATGTCATATCAACACTGTGTTCGATGAACTTCAAAAGCTCAAAAATTGCCCCAATATAAAATTATTGACACTAATGTAGAATTCCTGTAAATCCTTTCCCTTTATCAGAACGACTATAGCGCGAGGCTCCTGTTGTCTTTTTCTTTTTCTTCTTTAAAATTACTAAGTTAAGATCAATTTATCAAGATGACAGAGTTAATTTCACTGTGAATACACCGCCTTCACATAAGTGAAATACCTTTGAACATGGCATAAAACACCAATCAATCAATCCTCCATTGTACCAGTTTTAATGCTCAAATGAATTGACACCCGAGACACACGTACCTTTGTAGTTATCTAGTGCGGAGTAGTTGCATTAATTCAATATTATTGCGTTATGCCCACGATAATTGCATCAGAATAAGTCTGTTAAATATTCATTAATTAATGTAGATTGTATATATATTTTTACTGTATTATCCATTCTGTAATTAGTTTGTTGCGTTAGTACGGTCACTTTTGTGTTCATTCTTATTCAATTTACCAACCCAAGTCTTACGTTGAGTGCAATTCCATTCCGATGGCTAGTTGATAGCACACATCCCAAATGTACCATGATAATTTCAGTAATGCCTATATGATTCTATGGAAAGCTTAACACATATTTAGCTTCTCTTGTTAAAAGCTGGGTACATATATTTCTGTAATGGCAACAGAATTGATATAAGTGAAATGGTTTGAAGTATTCTGTTAGACAGTACCATGCGTACAGATCTAATAAAGGCATTAATATATTTTAATTTTCTCGTTATTCAGGTACCAGATAAATGGGTATTAGTTATACCTCTGGCTAACCACCATTTACAGTATAAGGTAGCATACTATAAACAGGTCTTAGGTTAACATTAGTGCAATGTGTATGTTTTGCCTGTGTTAGCGGCTTTCTTACAACAACACAAACATTAACTTGGTTTGCTATTACATCTACTGCATCGTAATATTAAGATGGTATTATTTAATAATTTTTTTAGTCCAAACTTGTCTTTGTGTTTCAGGTATTTAGGTAGCTACCTTACATTTTATTCATTAAAATACACGTTACTTAGGGAACTGAACACATTGCCTACTAAATTTCGATCCATGAAATCTAAATCCTTTTTAAAAATGTTGTTAATATATATTTAAATATCAAAACTCATAACAATTGTGTTAACACAAATTAATTCTGGGAAAGAACAAGCTCATCGAGCGTTATTCCCGCTAATGTATGTATTACATGTAATATATTATTTGGCGAATAAAAAATCAATCAATCAAAAACATACACTTCGTTGCTTTTGCCAATCCGACTTGCGTATAACTGACTGTATATAGTCAATAAGTCTACATAAACTTTGCTGTTTTTGACGATCCTGCTTATGGTGAGGTCGAGATACATGTTTGTTTCTCAAATGGCGTTTGTTTGTGTGTTATCGTGTTAGTGAATTTCCGTCAAATCTTGCCCGGGCTTAATTAAGGCTTTCAAAATAACAGGCTCAAGTGATCCCCATTAAGGGCCGATGTGTCGCGTGCAAGTCCCACCAGATCGACGTCACAGATAGAGGGGACATGATCAAATGTCAAGTAAAGATCCTCTCTGGCCTGGAAAAAATGACTTGGCTCAAATGTACGTCGGTATGTCTCGTTGAGTCCCCATTGGTCAAATTTCAACTGATATTCAGACTGAAAGTCTGGCGATCTATATACATAATGTTCTTACAATAAACTAATGCGTCTGCCATTGCTTTCCGCAGAAGGGGTTGTATCCATCTTCCACCGTCTGAGGTCAAGTGAGAGAAACTGGCAAAAATACTGTTTGGTTGGGTTGAATATTCAAGCTCTTTGCAAGCTCTTGTCTGCATTAAATCGTTCCTTTTCCATTAATCTTTAAATTCACGTGCGTTGCATTTAATAAGATCAGAACCATTGGGGTGAATTGCAGTTTATTACAACAAGATACAGGGTGCTCGGATGGATAAACATTAATACAGTGCTGGTGCAGTGCTGATTCTGAACTGAACTCTTATTAATTAAACATTGTAAAGAGCCATTTCATTGGACGGATTCGATGATCAGCAGTATCGGTAAACCATTACATCACATTACTTTCTTGCTTACAGACATTCCTTTGCACATTCAAAACCAAATACACGATTATAAGGATAATAAAATATTGATTCGACCTGTATTATAAGTTAACTAAAACCTTGTCTTGTCTTTGGGTTTCGCCTATTAAGGAATTCGTCAGTGTAAAATCATACAGTGTTATCCGTCAAAATAATAATAGTAAAAATTCTACTGGTTTTTGTTTGTAGTACTAACGTTAATTTTATGTTTGAAAAGAGTATACAGTGATGCACTGTTTCATATACTTTATCACATGTCGCTTAGATCAGTTTGTTGTCATTTGTCAACTTCCACGGCTCACAGTTAATTATTCGTCAGACTAGCAATAGTTCTTCTATTAATTTTATAAATAGTTAATACCTACAATTAGAGGACACGTGTGAGCAGACCAGACTTTACATGGGACATTAGATGAGGTGCATGCTACCCGGAACATTCTTACCCACAAAGAACATTTCACTAAAGCTTAAAACCCGATAGAGTTTACGTTAAGGCATTAAGACATGAAAAAATCTACCATACATGCGTAACCTAACTATGCAGAGCGCCCAACTTGGGACTTTTTGAGGGACATATCGGTGCCGGGCCACACTCGACTCAAAACTTTCTGTAACGACCAGAAGTCTTGTCGAAGTTTTCCAGCTTTTCAGTTTGTGTAGAATTCAGAGCTGCCTTATCGGTTGTCTCCGCGTGTTTCTTCAACAGATTTTTCATGGCCATCCTGTCTGCGTCTGTCTTGGGTCCAAGAACATTCTCCAGATTATCCTGGTCAAAGTAAGCCTTAGAAATAGTGTTCAATAGCTCATCCACTTTGTCAGGGAAGTGCTCAACAGGCGGCTTTCCGTTTCCATAATCTCCTCCCTTCAAGTTGTTTAGCATCATGTCTGGTGTTTTGGTGGTTGGTTGTGGCGCTCCTCCAAGACCGGTCCAAAGTTTGAAACGACTCAACATGAAATCAACAATCTCATACTCATTAGGTTGCTTGGTGACGTCGTGTTTAACACTGGAGAATGACTCGTTGAGGATGGACACAAACATGTTGACCAGTATAAAAGTGATGGTGACCACGAAGAGGAAAAAGAAAACAGGAGTTATAAACGGTTCCATCATCATCATAGCGTTGATATCAAACTTGCCCATCATCATCAGGAAACCAGCCTCCATCGAGTTGACAAAGTTGGCAAACGTGTATATGTTGGTATGATAGACCAAGTAGAATAATTGTATGAAGGCCAAGAATACGATAGTAAATACAATACCGAAGTGGAACATGCTCTTACATCCATTTCTTAGAGTGGCAGCCAGTAAGGACATTCTGCGGTTGAAGCGAAGCAGTTTCAGGAACTTGAGAGTGGCCAAGAAAACTAGCCAACCAATCATGTAACTCAATATCTCATTCCAATAGCCTACATATTGGAACTTCATATAGTCATTACCATGGGACTCTTTGAACACGCTTGTCAGTTGATTGCTAACCACCAGCCGGTAGAAGTAGATGATCACTGCAGTGATGGATATACCAATGATACTGATCTCTACCATGTTCCAGAAGTTTTGTAGATATTTACCTTTTTCTTTAAGGATACATCTTACTTCCCTGTATATAAAAAATATGATGAAAAGTAAGAATGCTATCTCACATATTATCTGGAATAGTATTGCCGATTGCATGTATGAAAAGAGACGAACTGGCTCAAAGCGATATGAGGCGACCACCCCCGCACTGGGGTGCCATTCAGCCAGTAAAGTAGACACTGCAAACAAGTTGATCCCAGGATTGTAGACGGTGAATTCTATAAAGACTGCTCTGGTATATTTATCAATCCATCCCTCACTCTCCAGTTCGTTCATTGTAGTCATTAACTCCGCTTGTGATTTACGTAATTCCACCACGTATCCACCACCATTATACACAGCCAAACGTCCCCAATACGGATAACCGTTCAGACTGGAGGCACTGCGGTAAATATATCGACCGTTCGGATCAGGAGCAGGGTCGGTCTCATTTAAAGATTCCCAACCTTTTTTATAGGAACCCTTTTCTTCATTCCAAAACAAGTAATTTCCATTACAAGAATCTATGACGTCTTCAAATGCTTCTTCCATACGACAGGTTCCTGAAGTAGAATACAGAAAAAGAGAGTAAGTATCGTAGCAAAATTAAAGGTTGTATGTCTGTGTGTCCGTCTGGGTGGATGTCCGTCTTAGCCTGTCCGACTGTCTGTGCAGGTGTCGTTATGCATATCTGTATGTATGTTTGTCGGTTTATCTGTTTGCCTAGCTGTGCCGACATAGACACAGTTAGGCAACTTACTATTTATGCTTGTCTGTGGGTATGTGTGTTTGTCATCTTCGGTCTGTCATGGTCTGTCTGTATGTCGGTCCTGGTTTGTTTATCTAACGCTTTCGGTCTGCCAGCCTGTTTGGCCGTATTTCCGTGGTCGTCGGATATCGTCCGTCCAGCCTGTCTATCTAACAATCTACGGATCTGTTCAGTGGACTTCTGTCTGGTTATGGTGTTTTAAATAATATCACACTAGTTTGATGGCTTACTAACCCACTGTGTGACGGAATTCAACTGACGCGTAACATGGAACATTTAAAATACTGACAAGCTACATGTAAAGCCAGAACATAATAAGTGGTGGCATTATACAAAATGTACATACTACAACATTAGACCACACAACATAACAACATAGTTATATTATTTGATCATAAGCACTGTTAAGCCCTGGTTGTGATGTGGCTCATTAATGGTTATTAGATTTGTTATTTGTCTTGTTTGATATTACACCACATACTCCACACTTAATGTTGTTTCACGTTTAACAGGATGGAGCAAAGTACCTTTACTCACACAAACAACGAAATATAGCTTTATAAAAGATATCACGAAGCAAAGCATAATGCGAGTGTAGAGTGTAAATTTTGCAGAGCGCGACCCGAACCACAAATCTGATTCCTGTTCATATGTAGTAAACCCAAAATCTACATACGAACCAACAAGAAGTCCATCTGCTTTTTGGGGTACTTTCATTGTCTCCAGTGATTGTTCTATTTTGTCTTTGATTGTTGCCAGTGGATTCGAGGGTGGTTTACTTCACCTATTGGGTTGATACACCGTCGGTTGAGTGAAATACGCGTATTTCAATGAACTCCCGACAGGTTTGGTGTTTCTTTTGACCCGGGTGTAAAAAGAAAAATGTTGGTGATTACAGGGAAAGGTCTACCAATCGGTTATATCAGTGAAAAGCCATTGAGCATCAGTTTATTTTTAAAAAATGACAACCACCCGTAGTGGCAATTATAAGGTGGTACTAATCAGCTAAAAGATAGTAGGGGTGTGCAACGAGAATTGACAGGGTAAACTGTTTGATAGATCTAAATCCGTCAAATAGTTAGCCGCAAATGCGTTGTTGTGATATAAATGTCTGTGTTCAGCAAAAAGTGGTTGTTGCGTATTTTAATAACATTATTTATATATCTTTATCAGCACTAATTGTGTTTACGCAGATGCAGAATGCAATTAAATATGTTTAACAGAATACAGGAGATGTGAGGGTTTCAAGTTAAATACGATTACACTATTTTATTTATTTTCAGTTGTGTTCTGACATATAAAACATAAGTTTATATATGTTATTTATTGTAGAAAGAAAACGTCTTGTAAGAAATATGTATGAAAATTGTTGTTGAATTTGATTATACGTTTGTGTTTCAATTTCGTTGGATTATAATCACGGATCATCGTCTACCTGGAATTACTATGAAGTGCCATCGGGTATCTATTATCGCTTGGAAAACAAAATGCCATATGTTTGTGATGCTCCCTTGATATGAGCTCCAGATGGAATGTGAGTATAAATCCCGCTGGTAAGGTGTTATGCAACAGCTCTAAAACTATGGCTTGTTGTAATATGTTTGCTGTAAGCAATGCTGGGATAATGTGTATAGTGTCAAGTGGCTATTTAACATAACCTACTGGCGCCTGATATGATATTGCTGCAGTTTTTCTTAATACTTCGTTCGCAATAGTCACATTTTTTAAATAGCTAGAAATCTAAGTAGTTAACCGCGATAATTCGCCTTTGCAAGATTTAAACTGGCTTAAATGAAAAAATGGCTTAAAGCTAGCCGGAGAATATGTTCATTCATTACGTTAATTAACGCCCCGCTGACGTTATGCGTCGTATTTTGCATATCTGTGGCTTTAAAACCGGGTCTGTTCAGGAGCATTTTAACCCAGTTTAATCATTTAAACTCTCTCAAAGCTGCCGCACAGTTAGTGGGCGATGTTAAGTGAGTGGTGTTTTTAGAAAACCCTTTTACGTTCACAGGGACAACGTTAATCCGGATTTAAGCCTCTTCCATATTTAAGTCGGATTAAATGTTGCCATGGGATTGGGACTTACGTGCTTGGGTTAGGGATATAACCAGTATTTAAGCCTGCTTAAAACACCTGTGTGAACAGACCTGGGAATTGTTTCATACAATGATCTTATTCTAACTTGATCTAAATTACCTGAAGACGCATAACCTTGAGTACTAGACTGATTTAAACTATTAAAATAATTTTTGGAGCAGGCGTATGTTTTTAAAGTACCAAAGAGAACAAAATAACGGACACCGGCGTTGTCAACTTATCTGAGCCAGCATAGAGACAGGTTAGACAGTGTAACTGTGGATTTGACTTTTTCCTTTCATTTAGCTAACTTGGATTTTTAACCGGTTAAAATTTGATTTGTTAAAAAAGTAGTCCTGCGTTACTTGCCAACACGTACAATTTAAGCAACATGTACCCAAAAAAGAAACGCCAATTTTTTTTTTTTTTATCCAAATAAGAATTTTCAACATGATTTTAAAAACAGAAATAAGTATCACATTACATTGAAATTCAGCACACTGGTTGTTCAGATTTTGAAGTGCATTAAAATGCCAAAATTTATCACATTAAAGTCCATAGCTCTCAGATGACGCCAATGCAAAGTCAATATCAGTTGTGCCCACCATCAACCTATAACACAGCACGGACCAGTTTCGGCATAGACGTGATCAATCGATGAATACGGTTTTGCAGATATCTCCTCCATTCTTGCTCAAGAGCCTACAGCGGTTCTTGCCGATTATGCGGCGCTGGATATTGACTGCACAGGCATCTATCCAAATCATCCCACAAATGTTCTACTTGGTTAAAATCATATGATTTGAACGGCCAGGGCAAAACTGTTACGTTCTGGTTATTTAGAAACTCAACAATATTACGAGCTGTGTGCAGCTGAGCGTTGTCGTGCTGAAAAACTTATCTACGTAGGTCCATTATGGGCAGCATGTTTGGTGCCAAAACCTCATCTCTGTATCGAGCGGCATTACAGTATGACCCTATCTTCTCTGCAGTTGAATATGGATTCATCGCTAAACCAGACTCGCCTCCAGTTTCGCAGGTTTCAGTCCTTTAATCTGTTGCACCATCGAACCCTTGCACGTCGATGCTGTTGTCTCAGTACTACGCCAAAGTAAGGACGTCTGGCGCATAAGCCGTTTTGATGGAGACGGTTTCTGACTGTCTGGGCCGATATTCTCCGAGACCTGGGACATTTGATGCGGTTTCTGTTGGTGTTATGGTCCGGTTTCTCATATGAAGTAACCGGATGTAGCGATCTTTGGCTGCTGTTGTGACCCTAGGTCAACCAGAACATTGACGGTCAGCTGTTCAACCGGATTACTGGTACCGTTGGAAGAGCCTGGAAATCGTGCTCTGCTCCTGTGGACAATAAAGTCTAGCGACTGCATTCTGTGATTCACCGACAAGGAGACGACCAATGACGACGTTCCGGGTAGCTGCGTCTAGTCTTGGCATATCGTAGCAGGTTGGAGAAACAATTTAACAACTGATTTCAATCGAACGGCTATGTGTCTTTTATCCCCATTAAACTCGCTTAATAGTTAGGCATGTTTTGCACATGCAACTGCCATAAGTTTTTTCTGCGTTTTTTCCCTACGCCATCTTCATGCAGCGTTCCACGAAGGCTGACCAAGAAGTCACGTGTGATCAACAGCCACTACCAAGTGCTTAAATTCAATTATCGGACATTTACATTATAACAAGATCATGTAGTCATGTCTCAATGACAGCAATTTTTTCGAAGAATTCTTGTTTTAAATTTTGTTTGTGATGCTGCATTTCTTTTTTGGGAGAGTATTTTCTCGTGCCATTAATACTGTACACTCAAATATCAAACTCATTCAAACTGTCGACAAACCTAAATAAATACTAAGTTATATACTTATCTATTTCCATATTGAGGCTTTATGTAATATATGTACGTTCTTGAAGTCTTCACTGTTAATTATTCAATTTCTCTTAATTATTACTTCGGCCATAGACCCCCCTCCCCCCCCCAATTCTAGATCAATTCGAATATGCCACATAGTTCGTTTTAATATACAGCCAGTATTTTAAATTGTATGAAAGGTCACTATATCAATGAAGATGCATGATACGCTTCAAGGTTAGGTAGTTTTAATATCCCTGTAGCGTCTCATTAAATCTAAAATTTATGTTAAAACTATACGTTTTTGCTTTATCTTCTTTATTCTGATCTTGACTTTTAGGTGAAATGTAGAATTACAGCCCGGCTTAAAGCGTGTGCAATAGCCTATCCAATACCGTTTAGCAGCAACTTCTTCGCTGGACTTCTGGTAAGTTTGTCAGTTTGTTTGGTTATTTGTTTAATCAGTGTAGGTACAACAGATGAGGATATAGATGAAATGACCAAACATGACATAATGCCAACCATACACGGGTTTACAGTTCTAAGATAATTAAGCCCCGCTTTACTTCCATTTAGAACACAAACCAGATCATGTATGGCAAACCATATGTGGTCAATTGAGGCAAACTCAAAGCGAGGCAATCTCCGTTTGGAAACAACACCATATACGGCAAACTCTAAACCCGCGAAATGCTGTCAGAGATTTGACTACATATTCAGGGACAGGCAGGTATATGTTTTCATTTCGATTTTGGTAACTGTCCGTTTATCCGAGCCAAAGTTAACACATTTTTACATCATAAACAAACATTCTATTCACGTGAAAGACAAACTTGACGCATGGACAAGTTATTGATTCAACGATTAAGATCGCTGTGACTTTTGTAACAGCTATCTTTGTTCACACTTTAAATATTTTTTACCCAATTATATTGCTCAGCAAATTTGAAGACTGAACCGTCCGGAAATCGAACCCACGGCCCCCAAAGTTCGATTAGCGTTCTCTGAGTGCAAATTCTTTACTCTAAGCAAAATTTGTTCGAACAAAGAAAGTGCTATCCCAAAATAACGAAAATCATCTTGCGCCTTGCAATGTGTGTATATTGATAGTTAAAAAAAAAAAACAGGAGATGAACATATTTATGTTAATTCCTTGTTAATAACTTCGATACTTAACAAACTGATTGTATCCACAAAAATGTATCTCAAGAGGAGACAGGAATTCCATTGTTTACATTCTCTGAAAATGTCTCCAGGTATACCATCGTGCGCGAATAGAAACACTTTCTCCCACTATTTCAACGTGAGGTCGGTAATTCCAGTGACTCCAACACTGCCTAACCAAACACATAAAATGCTCAAAAAACATTGTCGTATAATACCAAACAAAATCCTAGCTAAATTGATCTGTTGTAATTTTGGCATTTTGTTTTACCCAGCCTTTGCAAAGATATACGTACGTCAATGCAGGAGAAACGAGGTCAATGTACTTTCGGTCCACGGTACCTGTCGCCTGTTGGAAGGTGGATGGTGTCAGGCAAAAGTGTTACGTTCAGTTTGAAGCCTTCGGAAGATTGTCGCCGTATTTCTGCCCGTATGGCTCTGGTATTGGGGTACCGAATAGTTTTGCTCGATTCTGTGGCCCAACAATAGTTTCTGATAATTGGTCTCAAACAGTAAGCATGACCGTGAGGGGTGTGTATTCTAAGGCCAGTTACTATGTATTTGCGTATGTTGACATCCGGGCTACAAGACATCTGCCAGTCGGCGCCAACTACAGGGACGTATGGGAGGGAATGGAACACACCAATAGCTACGTAAGGATTCACTATAGGCTATATACATGAAGGCGGAATTTTCCGTACATCTATATAGTTTGGGTTTATAAAACTATTATTTTTTACATAGAAAGACGAACGCCAGAACTGTAGAAAATGAAACCCAAAACAATTCTTAATCGCTCTTATAGCATCTTGAACTTTAATTGTAACATTTGTTGGTAGTTTGGATAACTTAATGAATTGAAAATATATATTTGTAATAAAGCTGGTAAGTGATGTTTATATATATGTTTACATATTTGTGTTACTGTTGTGGGTCCCCGACAATTTCCAAATATAATTTTGCTACATTGGCCTTAATGTCACTTTGCAATTTATCGCGGTTGCTTACTTGTCACAAAGACAATTTAAAATATGTAATTTCTATTTTCATTTTATTTTGTAGGTATATGTGTTAAATTATAACAGGTATTCTTATAGCGGCTCGTGTTATTCCAACAACGATCCACATATGCGGACCTTTGACGGAAGGTGAGTTTGGACATTGACCATAACGAAAGGGATCCAACAGGCATATAAGCATGCTGCACATTTCTCGGACGATTTTCGTTGGACCAAAAAATTAACTTCGTTGATTCATAGAAAGAAGTGTTGTTTATTCATAAAAAAAACCCCACTTTGTACCATACAAAATAAGGCATTTAAAAATAAGAAATAACTTGATTTATCCACAGGAACCAAAGAGATATAACTTGGTTTATTCATAGAAACCACATTGATTTGTTCATAAACGAGAAGATTTATTGATAGAAATCGACTTGATTTATTCATGGAAATATACTAGGTTTATTTATAGAAGCTTGGCAAAAAGCTATAGGATTTCGTAGCTAGTTAAATCGTCCATCTAATTGCCGATTTAAAATGGTCAGTAAAATATTACCATGACCGCTGCCCTGTGGTATAGCTCAGAATTAAATCAAGTCGAGGTGAATCATTCCTAATGGGCATAGGTCTTTTCAGTACTTGAATTAACGAGAAGGTCTTCTGACCAGATATAGACTAGTGAATCGGTAGAGCATCAAATATTGTTGAAGTTTATTGTGCTTTTAGATCATCTTGTTTGTCGGAAGCCTGTTAGCAGTTAGCCGTATTCCTTAAGTTTCTTAAAACGAAATGTTAGTATGCAGAAAGTGAAAATAAAATCAAGATAATTTCAAATCAAGACTTTGTATTTATATTGCAGATCTTATGAAAGTCACGTGGAAGGTACGTTTATATTGTATCAACATAAACAATTCCCATACTCTGTAAGTATTTTGTCTATCTAAGCGGACAATTTTATCTTTTTTTATTTCAAAACTTGTATAGTTGTAGTTTAGTTTTAACGGTTGTTGGAATATCCGCAGTACATATTTGTCATACAATAAATTAAAAGTGCATTGCTAAAATTGTTTATGTATAAACTGTTTAAACTAACCCCTTTCCTGCCGAGATTGATTATACTTAAATTTGAACACTTCATGACTTACTTGAATTTAAAAATTAATCTCACATCCTAAGAAAACTCATCATTGTTTGATTTAGGTCGATATGTTTTGATATGATCATCGTTATAGCATTTCGGAATAACACTATTTGTATGTAATTGAAGCTCGTGAATTGTAGATTGAAATACGGATTTTCTATTTGTTAATTGTACAAAAGACGGTTAAGTAGTTACAAAATATAGCAATACTGTATGGAAAATTGATCGTCCAAGAGACACGGCAGTATAACACTATTGAGATTTTTCTTGGTAAAGATAATGTATCATAACGTTTTTTTTCTGTTGCACTTATTTCACAGGTACAGTTGTTACAGAAGAGCTGTTCATCTTACAGACTGAAACCTGTCTGTAATTACGGAGTAGCGATCCAGTCGGGAGCGGACATTTTCGTGGCAGTTCGTGACGGACAGAGTTACTCATCGCCCAGCAAAGTCTACAAATTTGGATGCTTTGATAGTGGTATCAAAGTCAGTATCGGCTCCTCCTATTACTCTGAATATGAGGTAAATGTATTTCATTATTTATAGATTGTTCATTTCTCTTTTATTCTAGAGCAGTATAATTAATTAGCAAACGGTATGTTGGACGGTTAGTATCTATGTAGAGGCTGTATTGGAGACAAAGAATCCGTTCTCAATTATGATTAGAGAGAACTGTAGTTACCCGAAAGGAATTTTAAATAGCGAAATACAGTTACATAAATTACCTTTTTTATCGGGCTAGGCAGGGAAGTGTCTACTTTAACAAGTTATTCGCTTGACTTGACATGTAGGCTAGTTGTTTTTTTTTTTTTTGTTTTTTTTCAAGAAGAGGTGGTCAAAACCAGCCCGGGAAACCAGTCGACAATCGGCGTAGTTCTGCCGAATGGGACTGGGGTGGAATACAAGATATGATACTAAGCTAAGTAGAAATGGTACGATGAAAAGAAAAGCTGTAATTCCAACCTGGGATTATAAAATAGATAACCCCAGTTCCAACTAGAACTCATAGCTTTATATAAATGAAGCATTGGGTTTATCCTGGCGCTGGAATCTTCGGATTTTTTTTATGGATTGAAGTATATTCTATGGTGCTTGGTTTGGGGGCTTTTAAATTATACGATTTTCATTTGTTTAACTGGAAACATTTCCAGTTATTCAATGATTGTATAGATTGAGTTTATACATAACTGTTAAAGGCTTGTATACCGAAAGCCTAGGAATACTTGTATTCACACACCAATGAATGTTAGACTTACTTTAACTAATGGACACTTTATACCTTTATCATATTTTCTGTAATATACTTAATAGTGTTAATTAATTATAAATTATACATATAAGCAATAATTAAGCAATTATCCAGAAATTGTATAATTATATAAGCAATAAGCTTATTGGACATCTACAAAAATGTACAAATATGCTTATTTGGTTATATAACTTGTAAAATCTGGGGTTTTTTTTATGGATGTTAGTTACACCGCACAAATGAGATTATCGAGTCATGATAGTTATAAAAGTTGTTGTTTTTTTTCTTCAGGTAACTCTGCCCTCTGGGACAAAGATCCAGATTTCAAGGGGACTGAACTCAATAAGGATCACAAAATCGGAGTCGGATGAGAACCAGGTGGAAGGGTTATGTGGTAATCTAGATGGTAATAGCTGTAATGACTTAAATCTCAGGAACGCTACTGTGTTAACAAGCGACTGCACATATTCATACCAGCAACCAACTGACTTCATCCTTTCATGGAGGTAACTTACACAAAACGATCTATCTTAACTCATCCGGAAATAATTTATTAGTATGTGGTCTTCACATCTTAAGTAACGCATTTATTAGTGCGAGGATGTCCCATCTTAGTTTACACTGAACGTACTTATGAGTGCGTGGACTCCCGATATTCGCTTACCTTGAACGTATTTATTAGTGCGAGGATTTCCAATCTTCGCTTGCTCTGGACGTGCGAGGGCTTCCGATCTTCGCTTGCTCTGGACGTATTTATTAGTGCGAGGACTTCCGAACTTCGCTTGCTCTGGACGTATTTATTAGTGCGAGGACTTCCGATCTTCGCTTGCTCTGGACGTATTTATTAGTGCGAGGACTTCCGATCTTCGCTTACCCTGAACTTATTTATTGGTGCGTGGGCTTCCGATCTTCGCTTCATGCAGTACGTCGTTATGGTATAATAAAGGACAGCTCTGTCTATCGGAATCCTCTTACGTTCTTTATATACCGATTCACAACATGTCCCAGATAGTTTGATACCATCACAGTTAACAAGTGCCATTGTATCTTTGCTATCAGATAAAATATACAAAGAGAAGTAAAGTTCTTGGCAAGTTAAACCATGCGAAGACTTTAAGACATAAAGGGCGAAAGGCTGCCTGTTTCTTGCTCATGTGCTTAAAGGAAATGTCTACTTACATTATACAATCTTAATTGCTTAAACTTCTTTCTGAAACACATCAGGCTACTCATGGCCGTATCAATCCTCATGAATGTGTAAACAGTAGGTTACAGTATATTTTAAAGGGCTTTATTCTGTCCACCTCAGTCGAGAAACATTTTAAGAGTTATTCCAAGTGCATAACTATATTATAATAACTAAAATGCAGCCCAAATCGAAAACCAATTTTCAAGAAACTGTTCGTTAATTAACTATAACTAATTTAACATATTTTATTCGTAGAGTGCAGCCTGATGAAGACTTGTATAATGGAATTTTGTCAGCTAATGGTACAATAGACCATATACCGGTGCGAGAAATAACATCCACGCAGAAGTACTGTAGCTGTAGGGTAGTGGGGGCTCCGCAGCCTCTTGTGTGGTCAGGATTGCCAATACATGACGAAATCTGTACACCACACAAACCCACCGTGCAATGTGATCACGGGACGGAGGAAGCAGCTACTTTATTCGCTCCATGTAATGCTAAAAGAGCCGAGGACTCGCTAGACTTGGAACAGGATGACCTACCGGAAGCGACGTTCGATCCGGATGTTAGTCCGGCGGTAAGTGAAAATTGGATCTAATAGCGCATAATATTTCCTAACAAGCGAAATTGGTAAACTGAATTCAGTAGTGTATCTGTTGTCAGCTTCCAATCTACATATGGGGGAAACTGATATATATACCTTGTCTTTTGTCAGTCACATCCCCGAATATATAGCTATGTAGTGTCGGATTTGTTTGGTTGGGGAAGTGGTCATGATATTTCATAGGGATTTTGGTAGACGTGTAGTTACTTTAACATTCTAAAGAACATGTGTCCAAAATTGGTTTATTTTAGGATCCCAATTACCAAGGAGGGTGGACAGCGGCTACAGCTACAACTTACTGTACGAACCTTATACAGTCTCATCCTATTCACGATAAATGTCAGACGATAAGCGAAGTCGACGAAACTGTCAGCATTAAAATGTGTGTGGAAGATGTCAAGGTTTGTCAACCAAATTATTGGTCAATATATATCGTAAGGGAGGGCATATACATAAACCAATGCATTGTACAGATTGTGTAAACCAAAATATTTTGGAATTTCAAGATGTTATCTGGGACTAAAATATACAGGGATATGAAGTTCGGCTTATTCATCATAAGCGAGTTTTAAAATAATTAGACTAGTGTAATGCTCATGTAGATTTTGTATGGACAGGTTAATGAAAATGAAACAAGTTGATTTGGATTGATAATATTGCGGAGCAGAAATATATGCCAACGTTAGAGCCAAGAATCAGTTGGTTTTCATAAGGTCAAAACTCATATCTCCAATAGCTGAACGTTTCTTTCTACCTGACCAAGAAAGAAGAGACTCTTCAAACGTTGCATCCACTGGGTTTCAATTGGGAACCAGCTATAATTTCATTTGTATAACAATATGGCCAGTCTGGGACCCAGTTTGCTAGTCGCCATGTACAGGAATATCAAAGTCTTGTATCTAAAATGTCTTTTCTACTCTCACAACGACCCATTATAGCTTACAAGTGATTCAAACTACTGGTATAAGGCCACACGTCCTTATGTATCATACAGGTTGTAACACTCATCCTCTTTAACAAAATTATTTTGGTAATTTTTATATCTCTGACATACCAGTTTGTAAGATGATTTATGTCTCACCCTTACCGAATATCTTGTTTTCTACTTAGTTAGCAATAAATTATACAACGTGTAAATGGTAATTACTTTCTCTCGAGATGTATGTATATAGGTTGCCCATATCACAACTCGGGATTAAGATCTATTTAGACCTTAATGAGGTCGCCTTGAAATAGTGTAGTGATAGAAATCACACTCATACAATATACCATAATTGTTTAAGCTGATTATTTTTTTAACTTAAAAAACGGAATTGTTGCATATGTTAAATTGATTTTTACATATACTAAAAAGAATTTTACATGAATGGAACTATTTGGCGAATTTTTTTTTACATTTGTGAAAAGAATGAAAACATATGTTACAAATATTTCAGCATCTGTAGAATAAAGGTATATTAGTGATAAAACGGCTTGACATAAACATCAGCATTTATCCGAAAATCATTAATTCAGTTTGAACAGTACACAACTTCTACAAGCGTTCCTATTCTTCGTTTGATTTAGTAAAGGGTTTCCCAAGCTGTACATTTGATATATTTGTCAAACTATAGCCAGACAGTATCTCTGCTCATGGGTTTTCAGCTAACAGGAGATACAGAGTGGGCTAACCTTGCCTTGGACTCCTATAAACAGCAATGCCAGGATGCTGTGTTAGAGAACAGTGATTACTGGGGAGGACCCAATAGTACCAGTGTATCTATGGTGGAGGAAATAGTGAATATTATCTGTCCTGGTGACTGTAGCGGACACGGAACATGTATAAATGGTATTTTAAATTATTTCTCTTTAACTTTGCATGTCAATTCATAAATCGCTGATCACCTTAGAAGGTCGAGAATACAAGTAATGATTTGGAGGAAAAAAAAATCAAATATTTAATGTGGGAATTTAGTTAAGATATCAGACCCTGTTATTGGGAATTGAAAGACAAGTTTCACACAGCATCGATAGCAACAGTGAGATTTAGCCATCTTGTCTAGTGTTCGATTTCAGAATAAGACTGTAAATTCTGAATATCTGCAGACCTTGAAAGTTTACTTTGTCATGTTCTAGGAACTTGTGACTGTGACTTCCGTTACACGAGTGTAGACTGTTCTGTCGAAGAAGGTGTTGCGCCGGGTAACTTAACGATTCCAAAGTCCGGATTATGTGACGTCTCTACAAAACCATGTGCGGCAACGCGAGTCTACGGTCACCCATTCGTGAAGTCTCCAAAACTGGCCTGCAGGATGTCAGAAGCACAGGTAAGCTACTTTATTTTACTGGTAGCCAATTCATTCATTAATTTATTAAATATTGCAACAACCAAACAAATTTAAAAAAAAAAAAACAAGTGCCCCTCGACGACAAGTTCAGGAAATGGTGACAGCTAGTAGTGATATTTAAATTGTAATTTTTAAATGAAATGAGTTTATATGTATAGTTCTCAAGGTAGCTACAATTTAAGTTTCGAGCAGAATATTTTGGGGATAATTTAAATAAATCTGTTCATCGTAGTTTACACATGGGTATTACTTTTATGATTATGTCATTTTTTACACTAGGTCGACTACACAGGGGTGTACCAAACAGGCCAAGTGGAGATAACTCGCGCAATGTACGTGAACCAGTTTGAAATAATATGTATTCTACCCACAACTGTATCCAACAAAAACTCCGATGCTTCCCGTCCTTGGGTCACAGGTTACATGGTGTCTGTCAGTAACGACGGCTCAAACTATGTAGATGAAACTCTCATCCTGCCCAGAGATCCAACTTGCCTGAACTGTGCCGTTCAATCCGGCAATACCACATGTGTTGTAAAGGTATGTAACCAAAGGTGGATTCCATCGATAACTGGAATTAAAAGCAGATGCATTCGTTTATGGACTAATACTCTTATTTTTGACAGGTGATAAAAAACATACATGAAATTTAACATGGTTGATAATTTTGCACTCTCTTCAGAGGACATTTCACTCGTGATGTGACAGCCTGCCAGCTCAATACATCGCTTGTAACCTGAATTAAAGGAAGAACGAAACATTTTGTGTTTGCAAGCAAAATTGGAGAATTTTAGATAACTAACATCACATTTCTTGGTTATAATTTAAGATTAACTATTTGTATCACACAGACAGGTGGTATTCATTTATTTTATGTGATTAGTGTCCGATTTCCCACGCATTGTATATATATATATATATATGCTATCTATAGTAGGCTACCGAGTCCCTTTGGTTTACTCGAGGGTTTACGGACCCAAAACGAAAACGAATTACCAATCAGATTGCAGCTATAAACTTCATTGGATAATAAAATTACTATAATGAAGCAGGATATCGGGCTATTTTATTGATATATAAATATTAAATGGTTTTAATCAGATTGTGCAATGTAGAACGATCAATTACATTTTTTCCGAGTGTTCCTTTTTTCATAAATCAGCCATGCGAAAGTCTAAGTGATAGAGCGATAACATATAAAAATGGTGATATTATATGCTGATAACATATATGTTCCAGAGTGCATACTGCTTCATTAATTCGGCTTGTTATATGGATGGACTGAAGGATCCTTCTAGAGGCTGTTATGTATGTGATACATCCATTTCTAAAGTATCCTGGACTTACAGAGGTAAATTATTTTTCCTAACTGAAATAAGGCGCGTTTTATTTTTATAAAGTGATTTTAGTTATTTTATGCGTATTCTTTTCAACGTACAGAATGTTAAGCATAAGAAAATGCAGCTGGTTAATTGATAATTGACCTAATTTGAATGTCTATAGAAAACTAAAGGCCTACATCACCTAGCCTGTATACACTCTGCACAAAATGCTTCTATGTTTATCATTTCGAAGAGTTTGCAAAGAACCAATATTTCTCAAATTCTACCTGTAAATTGAGTATTAAAAATCCGATTGCCGGTCGTTTGGATTATTTTGACTAATTCACCGTCAGTAGTTGTTGTAAACGTGGAAGACAATCTTCCTAGTTCATATGTTACAAAACTAAAAATATACAGATGTCAAAGTAGTGGCGATCAATCATGTTATTGGGTAGGACAGGCTGATATAAAGTCGACCGTTATGCAGATGGAAATGCACTGAGGAACTGAGGTATAGCCATTTTGTTATATGTTGATGATTTCTGTTGTAGAAGAAGCTGGGACAACGTGTGGTGTTTGTGGCATAATTGGGTCCTGTCAGATTGTTGGAGCCCTGTTCTTCGCTTCTATTCTTGGTGCCTTATGGAACTCGCTATAATCTGGAGCCCACTTGAAAACTTGACATAAAGAAAACTGAACCTGGTCATTGACAATTGTATTATTAATAGCCTTTTAAAGAACAAACAGACGAACTGAACTGTTGTGCAAGCAATAACACCGTAAAATCCGACACATTTGTTTTTCGTTAACGTATGACAGTTCGATAAGATTAGAATTAACAAGAATGGTTTCGCCGTTTCGCTATAAAAAGAGCCTAAGTCTAGAGTATTTTGTTGTATGCTACTATTTAATAACTATTCCGTCCCAAATGATATCCGTTTTGGGTAAGCATTCCGTCCCAAATGATATCCGTTTTGTGTTAGCATTCTGTCCCAGATGATATCCGTTTTGTGTAGCTATTCCGTCCCAGATGATATCCGCTTTGTGTAATCATTCCGTCCCAGATGATATCCGTTTTGTATAGCTATTCCGTCTCATTTGATATCCGTTTGTGTAAGCATTGTGTCCCAGATGATGTCCGTTTGGGTAAGCATTGTGTCCTAGATTATATCCGTTTGGGTAAGCATTGTGTCCCAGATGAGTTCCGTTTTGTGTAAGCATTGTGTCCCACATGATATCCGTTTTGTGAATTTATTCCGTCCCAGATGATATTCGTTTTGTGTAAGCATTCCGTCCCAGATGATATCCGTTTGTGTGAGCATTCCGTCCTAGATCATATCCGTTTTGTGTAGCTATTCCGTCCCAGATGATATCCGTTTTGCATAACCATTCCGTCCTAGAGGATTTCGGTTTTGTGTAAGCATTTCATCCCAGATGATATCCGTCTTGTGTAAGACTTCCGTCCCCATTTGTGTAACTATTCCCTCCAGGATAAAATCCGTCCAAGTGAATGCTCCTGTTTTTGTGTTACCATTCGTTTCCATTTATAATATCCCTGTTTTTCTGTAACTATTTAGCCCGTGTACCCTTATTGGCTTTCTCTGACTTAACAACCCACGGGGACTTTTCAGTAATTCATGTTTTGTACTGTCTTGAGCTAGTACCAAACATTTTTTTAATACATTCTTGTTATAACCCTGGCGAACTGCTTTCAAACTCCCCATTTAAGTTGTGCGGTAGCTGAAGATGTTTTTTGTATCAGATGATTGCAATGAGTAGTAAAGAGAGATGTTGCTTCATTTGGAGGATAAATGTGGGGTTTTTTCGTCAAAATCCCAATAATATGCATATGTATGCGGTGGATGCAATACAATGTTCTTTCTATACATTTTAAATATATGTATTTATATATCTTAGATTGTATGCACGCCATTTTAAAACTGACACGACTTATATCCAAATGAGGATTGGAACGATTTTACGTCCTGGGATTCCTCTGGCTGACAATTAACAATGTTGTATCTTTATATCCGCAGTCTAAACTTCTGCTTCTACTTATAACATTCAAGTTCATGATAGTGAACAAAATTATTTGAAATTCTAAGTACATATAGTTACATTTTATTTGTTAATGTACAGTTCGAATGATAAGAAAATATGTATTCCACCGAAATATCTAACTGCTGAATGGAGCTATTAAATAGGCATCACACCTTAAGTGTATACTGAATTAATAGACAATCTTAAAATGCCTTTTCTGACAACAGGTTTTGGCAGTTTATATAGAAATTTGCTGAGTTTTCAGGACCGGTTGATCTTAGGGCTTCAAAGTTGATGCGGTTCAATGAGGATGCTGTGTGATTTACAGTGTATTGGGCTGGATTGTTTAACATGTTTTCAGAAAGTATCATTTTTTATTTCTGTACAATTGGACAAACAGTACAGATAACTGAAATCGTCCTTAACATTTAGCCACAACTTTTTAGTCCAAGAGCTAAACTAGTATTCTTCTTTCAATATTAATTCAATTTACATAACTTTCAAAACATATATTGTATCTTCGTATTTGTAATCCTTAGTATCCAACCTTCCAAAAATATATTTTTACTGTAGAGAAAGAAAATGACATCATTATGAGCTTCGAAAAAATATTTTCCCTCAAAATCTACCCGACGGTTCAGCAAGACCTCGGCACAGTACAAACGTTATTCTTGGGGGCTAAATATGTTCTTATAATTTTTTTCTTAATAGAAGGGCGACACACAATGTGACAAATATAGGTTATATATCATGTTATTTTTTCTGCCTTCAATAATCGACAAGCCCTGTCAGAACAGTGTGATACTATCGTTATTATTAGACCGTTTTGTTATCAAATTGTTTATTCTTCATTTTAATTGATCTAATAAAAAAATATGCAAATTAGTTGTTTACTTTGTTTTGTCTATTTCTCGTTCTCTGTAGAGATTATTTATTATCTCAACGGAATATCTAGTTTTTGTAAAAACGACAGTTATAAAATATTAAATATCTTAAAATATCCCCTATTTGCAAAAGCAATATCCATGTATTTAGTAAATTGTTTTATTACTTCTATACCTTTATTCTTCATAATGTCGAATTAGTTTAGCTTTCATTTGACTGATGTACAATTCTTTTTCACATATATGAAATCCTTTTTCCCTTATGTGAAAAAATATTTCACAATGTCAAATAAATTTTAATTAAATAGGAAAAAAATTAAGACAAAGAACAGCATCTGGATTATTCTGTCTTCTAAAGCAAAAGAAAAATGTTTGCAATATAATTCTAATAAGATCAAGTTAGTTCTGCCCACTAACACCAGATTAAATCACTACTAGAGGATTAAAGATAGACTTTTAAGATGGTGTTACGTCATCGATCTGATAATGGATTAAATTTAACAGCGAAATGAGCAAACGGTTCCCGAATACATGTTTGTCTCAAGTGAATGACAACCGTACGCTTCGAACGTCTGATTCATAAACTACAGGTAGGTTTCTGGTATCTAATACATTCTTATTAATACTAGTTCATTAGCCACCCTCTCTAAATTCTCAATCAAGAATTTAGTCCCAGGAGAACAGTGATTGTTATTGTGTTATAGACTGTGGGGAGTATATCTTATATAGCCTAATACGCCCGCCATCCGACTAACAAACGGTATTCCCTTGTAGCAGTTTATAGATCTTTACCACGTCAGGTAACCTATACTGTGACATTTATTAAACTTCATTATCTAAATTGTACAATGACAAAAAGCACATCAGAAAGCCATTACCAAGTTCTGTTTCTCGGAACTGATCTGTGATCCGCTATTCCTGATCAAATTCGTGTGGGTCCAACCTAATTATTGCAGTTGACAGAAATGCAGTGTGGAAATTATACACCTTGCAGACCGTCCCTAATTGACTCCCTGTTATCAGATACATGTCTTCTGCAGCAGATCAATTACTCCAAACTATAGCAATCAGCAATGCGCCCTTCGTGTTGAATTACACCGGGCCTGACTTAAATGGAAAGTTTGTTTACTGGACGGGCGTACTTAAATGATTTCATTAAGGATGAAGCCACTTTCGGGTTTATTTGATCCTTGATTTTCCTTCCAAACAAGAAATGTCAATCCGCATGCTTTCCCACAACAAACAGTGTGGTGGTTTTGATATCAAATATCTTAGATGTCGTTTTGCACATATATGAAATGTGAGTACCCACTTCGCATGTATGAAATTGTTGGAAACTTTTGATCAAATACGATTCAAAAATGGTGAAACTTTGCATTAAGCGTATCGAATAACCACAATACAATTTTCATAATTGGAACTAAGCACATTTTCAAATCATTAAATGAAAAGGGTGTGGTAAAAAAAGGGCATAAAAGCTGTAGATTGCAGTCTTCACAACCTCACAAACAAAAATTCACTTCTGCTTGACTTGGTCTGTATGGCGTATTGATCATATGGAACAAAGGTAAGTAAGTTATTGGATTAAATCATGCTAGTATTTGTGATACACTCGTCTGTTTACTTGGTCGGTGTAGTCATAAATATTTGACTCCTATGACAAATTGGTAGTGCTGCTAAATGGCGATACTTCCGACGGGGTGGTAAAACACTCCGAGGTGTGGTATTGTGGACTCCATAGGTACAGCTAAACTTTTCTTAAAGTCATTGTCAAGTTAAAATTAAAACCTGTCTGACGAAATTGACTGCATCAAACATTTACAATACTGATGGGTTCATTGAGTCAGTATACAGAATTATTTCCTTATTTGTCAAACCAAGTAGATAACTAAAATGTTCAGCGTTATTATTGCAAACAATTTTCACATCGATGTAGAAACAAAATTTTCATGGAATTCCAACAGCTAAAATAAGTATTTGATGAGGTGTATCGGTATGTCTTAAACTTAAAAACTATGCATGCCTCACTATTTCGAAATATTCTCAGGACATTTATTTTGTTCTGTCCATCTTTAGAAAATATATAATGAGCAGATTTCCTGAAAATAAACAAATCACACAATCAAACTGTAAATTTTCTGTAACAAGATTTCTTTGAAAGTTCAATATTGCTTGCTGTGAATTCTTAAGGACTCTACCGCTAGTCAGGGGTAAAATTTTGACTTTTTTTTGTTTTTGCCTTTCTGAAATCTTCTTTTCATTATCTTGATAATGCAAAAAGTTTAACCAAAAAATGTAGTTTTTTAGAACGTTTTTTTTAGATTTAAATCGTAAAATGCCTGCTTCAAAGACTATGCATATCGAAGGGCGAAAGGGATTAACGGGATTATCTCACCTCGACTGACTACCTGCTGACTATTACAACAAACCAATTAGCGAAATGTCCACAGATCATACATGATCGTTGGGGATGTGTATTTGAGCCGAACAGTAGACATGGGGAACAAAGGTTTATGGGTGGTAGAACACACATTTATACGGACTACTCACGCCCCCAATAGGACTCATACTGTTAGTCATTAACGAAGGTGTGAACGTAATCTGTGCTGCCGACGTCTCTAAGATTTTGGAGTTAAAACTACCATTTAAAGACATTGTTTTAAAATTATGTACTAAAAAATTTAATGCAATAGATAAAACTCTAATTCGCCTTTTCATTCAATTATAAAAAAACAAGTTGTTAATTAAATTTATTGGAGCAATCTTGAAACAAATCCGAGTTCAATCACTTACATACGTTTAGGCTGTTTTCTTAGCTTTCTTTTTTCTTGATTTTTATGATTGAAATCGTTTATTTCACGTACACTATTTGCAGTAAGTCTTTGAAATTTGGCACAGACAATCTTGAAACCATTATCTATAAAACCGTCATGCAGTTTTTTTATATTCATTTTCGTTTTGAAGATATTAAGCAAATATCTTTTTAAGGGCAGATTTTTATTTTTTACATATATTTTTATCAATTGTTCAAAAACTAACTTGAATTTAGAAAAACCC
>JAVFBW010069829.1:0-17249 GCA_034783835.1 Mopalia ciliata
TATGCTGGTCTCATTTTGGTTTTGATCCATTTATTCATTCTTTTGTTATCCATTTGTCTGTCTTCTGCAGTTCTATATGCATATGGCTATTTCTTGTTATCACTATATCTCAGGAACCGCTGCTACGATCACTTTCATGTTTTGTTTATAGCTTCCTTTCATGGTCTAGTTTTGCAGGTTTTGGTTTTGATCCATGTAATGTCTGTCTAACTTTTTAATATATCTAGTAAACACAACTCTTCCCATACTGGATTAGGCACAAGACGGAAAATAAAATCGTGAATCTGTCCACTCTTAGTCCCTTCTCTTCAAACTACCTTAACAGTGTGGGCGTCAAGATCCATTCATGGATCTCTTGTTTTAAATGCTTTTTGAAAGTTTTATAAGACATTTTTATAAGTCTTTCCAAGGTTGGACAGACGAAATAATTCCACTGTGATTGATCAATTCCAAATTTAAAAAAATGAGGCAGCGTTTACTAGTTCAAGGACGATTCTACTCGGGCAAGTAATTTATTTTGTCTTACCTTTATTAAACTTTGAGAAATAAACCATTAAAAATGCACTATGTTTTTGTTGGTTGACATTTACTCATTTTGCAATATCTTTAAAAATAATAATTGGATTTTCACCAAATTCACATATTTATAATCCTGAGTATTCTATCTTTCCAAAACATATACATATGTATGGTACAGATTTATATTCTTCTTCATAAGAGACCAAATACAAAGGGTGTTCTGAAAATCAACCAAGGGGTCCAGCAAGACCTCAAATCAGAGTAAGGAGTGTACAATCGGTCGTCCTGTTAGCGAAATGTCATTGAGTACAATGTTAAACCACAACCAAATTAACGATTTGCTCTAAACTTTTTCTGGTCTTATTATTTTATTTAATTTTTTCGTCATCTTCTACACTTCTCGTTCTTGTTTTCATATTCTTGCGTGCTCTTTATTCAGTATTCAAATGACATGGAATTTTGTCTGATTATTTCTTGCAAGGTTAAGCATATAGATTGGGTCAATCATGTCAATATTATTGATCTTAGGGAATGTACAACTAAAGTAGGGTGAGTGAGCTAGTCAACTGATATGTAAGGTCCGGGTACACGTTAATATCTCAAACTGTATCATAATTTATTCTCCACTGCCTTATTAACATAGTCTAGGGTCCTCTTCCCGCGACATATTATATTTCCGGCCCTCCACCAATTATTGAAAGACTACTCAACAAAAGAAAACACATGTTGTATCACTATCTACCTCTAACCTACATAAATATAACTTGGATCACACTTATGATTTCAACATATTTGAGTTTTATGTTGAATCTATAATGATGAATGTAAGTATCCTTGACTCGTACACGTGCATACATATCCAGTATATACACCTTGGGCTAATTTAAACATTCTTCTGTACATGGTGGTTTGTTTTATTAAGACAGTAAGGTTTGTTAACGATCCTTACATTCCCGGCAGTTTGTCTATATCAAGACGTTGAAAGATTTCAAGACATGCCTGCAAAAGTAACATGGCTTCAACGCGTAAACCATGTTGTTAGGTCCACACTGTTATCACAGTATTAGTGTGTACATTTGTCTGGTAACGATAACACGAGTCTTCGTGATGATGGACGCCAAAGCAGTTCCTCCCTCAAGAAAATATTGGTTTCTGCGAACTAATTAATCTTTGTAAGAAGTAAGTAGTTGTTATACTCGTTCCTGGGAACATAATTATAAACGGAACAATGTATCTAAGAAACGGCGAACGAGTAACTCATCGTTTAATTTTGGTTGTTGACATCTCACTTTAAGCATGTACACTGTTTATACGTATCTGTGCCACACAAGAAGGATACAACGGAACAAGAGCTTAATTCGTTATACATAACTCATTTTGGTTTCGAATTGGAACCAGGTAAAGCTATTGATATAGGCATCATATCTTTTGTATTCAAATATTATCGATGTACCAGCCGGTTCGCTGTCAAAATCTTCTGGCTAAATGAAAATTCATCACTCGGAAACACTTTTCACGGCCTTTAAGAGATAGAAGTCCGAAGTATTATTGGATAAGGTGAATCTCCTCGCTGTTTGGGTTAACGTATGTCCTAACCCCTTTGTTGATAGCCATGGGTTAAATATATTTCTTGTAGTACACATTTGGGATTCGCTTAAAACAGAGCACGCTGCTCACCGCTCCCAAAAAGTATCTGTACGATGGACATTTGTATTCTATGTGACGTCCCATATCAGCTTATAAGATTAAGATTTACGTAACTGTACAATATTGAGTCCAATACGTAGGCTTATAATATTCCCTGAGTCGAGGATAGTTTATTATTTTCTCATCAGAAATTACCATCATTCTCACAACATTTGCCACATGCATCATAACTATACACAAAAGATTTTTCTAAATTAAAATGGCTTTTCCTTGGCAAAAAGCGAACTAAACAGCATGCCACCGCGGAACCTCTGACTGGCACGACATATTATGAGTAAAACAACCATAAGTACAGTGTAAATCACCAACAAAAAACACTTTGTTTCCACCACCTGATTTATGATCACGTTGGTACCTTCTTCGTGGGGATTAAGCGGGTGGCTTTTCATAGCTACTACCAAAATGTGGGCTAACTATGACCAAAATATGTGTAGAATTATACTACCACAAAAATGATGGCGAGTTCTGATCAATGAAAAAATGGTAGAGTAACTATCACTAAAAAGGTAGTCGGATTCCGAAAACGAACTTTTTTCTTGGTGGGCCATGAAGTGACCTCTAAAGAGTGGTCACCCCATCCACTTTCTTCGTGATGTTGACGACCATCTTTTATATGGTAGTGCTGGACAATGTTTGGTAGTCGTTTACATCGAACCAAATCGACGATCAAAGTCTGAAGTTGTAGTTGGTGATGGGTCGCATCTACTTGGTTCCTGTTAGTGACTAGCACTTTCTTGGAGATCATGTAAACCACCTTTTAGTGTCGGCAGTAAAAGTCGGCCACATGTGTAATTGTGAGTCGGTCACGAGGTTACAATGATTTATATAGTCGCATTTGACAAGGTTCATATAACACTGGTATATTCATGTATATAGATTTCGTTGTCTATAACTTTATTTATACCCGGTTTCGAATCCCGATGGCGGCAAGCAAATTTTTCTCTCTGCATTTATTCAAAACATTTATAAATAAATGATTTCTCCTAAATTAGTTATTATACGACTGGCTCGCTTTACACTTCGTAAATGACTCGATATATGAAGCTAAAATAAAAGTAAAATAGTTCTTGTACATATGCATATAATTTAAATGTTGTAGCTCTTAGATGTCTTTAATAATATATCTTAATGTATCATGGACAGTAAATATGGCTGACGATCTACTAAGTCAAATGAGCCAAATTTGTCTGCAATTTTAAACAGTTAATGGGCGCATAGTAATATAAGGTCGTTAGCCACTATCATGTATCCTTCAAATACCAAAATGTCATTGGAAATATTGGTCAGTGTTCTCTTTGGTTCCGGTTAACTTTGAGTAAAATGATACAAGTAAAAGAATGACAATTAATTGCCTTTAAAACGCTAATTCCATGCATATAACACTTTCACAAAACTGCGCATTCTATGTGTGAGTACATAAGAACTTTTAACTTGTGCACCTGCTCCGAGCTAACTGATGGTCTAGACAAAACAACGGAAGTTATAATCTATGTCATGTGATGTCTTGAACTATTTTGATACGTTGGCAGTAGTTAATTCGGGACATCGCCGTATTGGATTCCGTAAGTTTATAGGTCGCTTTGTGACCGGACTAGAGCAGTATGTC
This sequence comes from Mopalia ciliata, assembly GCA_034783835.1. NCBI lineage: Eukaryota > Metazoa > Mollusca > Polyplacophora > Chitonida > Mopaliidae > Mopalia > Mopalia ciliata. Next base: position 3,833 of record JAVFBW010069829.1, read on the forward strand.
GCTGACAGGTGCTGTATGTCTTCAGAGAGAACTATTGTGTCACAGTAACACATCTGCAGTTCATGTCAAATTTGACAGTACATGATGCGTGTCAAAAATTACGATATATTAAAACATGACAATACGCCAAGGCCACACACTAACGCCGCTCCTCGTCAAGTCTTAATGATTTACAAAATATGCCATCGTTTGTTCTGCTGTTTTGCTGTGGAAGCTGATACTACAGGTTATAAAGACCACCATGACCCAACTGTCCAATGGGGTCCAGGTCGTTTGGAGTACTTAAAAACCGAACGTGGTGCTAGTCCTGTGGGGCTCCTTACACGATAAGTTTCACATATTATCCGTCGTCTCTCTCGGCAGGAAATGGCTGGATTTCTTTTCCAATCTGGTTTTCTTTCCATTTCGAGCCTTTCCTCGTTTGTTTATACCGATGTACCACGCCTTGGCTGAGTATTTATGTGATAAATATACATTGTACATCGTCTGTAAGATTCTCTCTTCAAAGAGACACTCATCGCCCATGTCCTTCTGAAAGAACAACGCAAGGAGATTTTTAATAAAGATAGTACAAAAAGCTCAATAAACCGCAACCAGAGATATAATATTTATTCAAAAAACAAATTGATATCTATAGATTTTCTGAAACTAGTGTTTTCCCAGCGCCAGGGAAATACTTTACTTGCACATATATCTGTTCAACATTCGTTACAGGAAAACTTAAACTGGTGAATACCTAAAGTCTTACTAAAATGTGAAAATTAAAATATAAGCGGGAAAAGAAAGGAATAAAAATGGTTGATCGTCTGCTTGTGTTTTCAATATGACCATGATATTTTGGGGGTCAAAGAAAAAACGCGGTCTTACGGTTTACTAAATTGACTGCGTCTACGGTCTTGGGCTGAAGCCAGGAAAAGGTGCACGACGTTTAGCGCTGTAGTATACAATGATTGACGAACTTTAGTTTGAGCTTCCATCTGCGGGAGCAATGAGCCAAACCCCAGCGTACTAACAGACGCATCGTTACTGAGCATACTGTATACATCTCTGCCAAACCGCCTGCCGCTAAGAAACCCTGGCTCGAGCTACTTATCCCGTCTTTATCATCTATCATTATGAAATGAGGCCGCTAATTATTAAATCAGATCCTTCGGTGTTAGTTTTATTCCTGTGGGTTAGTAAACAAATTCTTTAATCTATAAACACACACTTGTAACCCCAATTAATCATCACTGCCATTATGTATTAAATTATTTGTGCCCGAGGATGGGGTATTGGGAAAACCCGCTTCACAGTGGAATTTAAAACATAAAAGTACATGTTAATATGACCTTTTTTGAATGTCTCAATTAGTTGGCATTTCCATATAGTGTTTGTAGATGCGATAGTCTTCGAGCCCAAAACGGTAAAACCAAACAAGTATCCGAAGAGTATTTTTTTTAAATTACGTTACAATTGGCTCACCCGCCATAATAATTGAACATGCCTTTTGACAATTACCAAAAGTTTTAAATTTCTGATTGTAGAGCTCAGTTTAATGCAAGGAGATATCCATTTTTTTCTTAATTTAACATTCATTCGTCTACTATAGGGGTGATTTCTTTAAACGTGTAACTGTCACGGGTCGAAACTTGGGTGTATATATATCCATGATAGTTTGCTTTCGTTTTGCTTTTGATATGGTTATTATACGTTTGAACTTATACATTACCATTCCTTGTAGTCGCCCTTTCTCGTTAAATCCTAAATATAAGTTTGATTGCTCCCCTTTTATTGAGACGATCCCTGTGGCTGGGCTATCGAGGACGAGGTCAGCTTCAATGTAAAAATAGATAAATAGGATGAAAGTAAATAAACAGACGGCAAAAATATATGATCGTACATCAATATATACAGAATACTGTTTACATATTTGCTGCCCTTACCAATGCTATGACTTATGGAAACTTGCAGAGAAATTTGACAATAATGTTGAAACGGTTTCAATTTTACCGTTGTTGCTGTTTTAATAAAGTTAGAAGAGCTTTATGATAACAATATCGAAGGATGCTGGTTAAGGAATATTTAAGACCTGGTGCATAAATAAATAAAAAGGAATATTAGTAAATAGCAGATTCCTAAAAACAGAAATAGATTATCACATATAAACATCAACGTGCCGTATTTACGTTTTCTATAGCTTATTACAGCAAGATGCTCCTGTATTAGTATACTGAAATACACTGCGAAATGTTAAAACCTCTTAACCAACCCGTCTCACTCCTGAAGAACTTAATTCTGATAGCTTTTTCTACAAATGCTATTCACTGGCACAGTTTTTCCTGTTGTTTTGGTATTGAACAGACTTTATTTCAGAAAATTTTACAAATTTAAACCCGTATGGGAATCGAACCCACGATTCTCCGAAGAAGGCAGCGAATGCCGGACACGTGGTTAGACCATTCAGCCACCCAGGCATGTAAACATTTTCTGTTCGTGAATATGATCAAACTAAGAACGTCCAATCCCAAAAGAAGAAACATGCTGTCAATATTCAGTTTCCGAATAGCATTCACTGACACAGTTAAGCAAGTGAATTTATCACATATTAAACATTTTTAAAAATATGTATCTTGGTTATTTGAGTCTTTCTTTGAGATTAAGCAATTTAATTAACCCCAGGCGTCTGAACTGCAAAAGGTTTTATCAAGAAATGTTATTTATTGAGCGTTTACTCAAATTTCGGATTAATATACTTCCGAAAATATGTCATACTCAAATTCAGTAAGACATTTGGGGTGCAATAAGCCGCAATAAATTATTGCCATTCTTGTTATCTGCCAAATAATGCCCATTAGCACCAATAGTTTTAATGTGAAGCGTACTTAGTATTGTCAACAGCTTTCTTGCAATGATTGCTTTATGACCAGTGCTGTATTCGGTAGCCCATTAGATTGATCTGATACTGTTTTATTTAGGACCGTTTAAACATTGTAAACGATGACGGCGAAACCCCACGCTGTGGTTTTACGAGGGTTAAACGTTGTGTGACTTATTTTAACTTCTGTGATAATTTAGTTTCAGGCTGTGTGATTTTGTTTATGACAGATACTGAAATATAATCTGATTTTGAAATTATACCCAGACGTTTCCATATAGCTTTATTATATATAAGCTAGATTTACCATGTCATGTAGCGTACAACCAAACGTTTCTTTAGTCTGTAGTTCGTTTACATGATTGTTTTGGTTAATTTATGTAACTACTTTCTCGTTTGCATTAGAATAGCAAATATATTATTCTATGTGCATTGAGTTTTTTCTCTGGTGTCCATCAAACCCGGCCAATTGTGCTAAGTGTACCTATAAGCGAAATTCTCTTGAGTGCATTGATAAACACTATTGAAGACCGAATAAGACAACGAAAACTACTTTTCCAGTAGCACATCTGACATCTACACATTTGTACCGGCTAAAAACGAAAGTGTTATGTATATTTATTAAGTATATTTGAAAATAAACATAATCATTGAATCATAATGTATATCCATGTGTATCTTTTATTGGGTTTGTTTGTTTGATTGGGATTTAACGCCATTCTTAAGGTTATTTCACTCATGTGACGGGGAGCCAGCACGGTGGGTGTAGGGAACCACCCTTGACAACCTGGCAACAAACAAAAAACAAGACGGGATGTTCCCCTTTAGCTATGAGAGCACCAGGCCATCATGAAGCTCCCTCCAACCATCCACTCTTTCATTGGTGTCATATTCAAGTTTACTCTACATTGTAGAACTCGTCAGTGGAAATAATGTTATTGGAGTTGTGATTTGAAGAACTATTTTATTAATTCTGGTATAATTTAACATCATTTTCCCCGTTTTTTAAGAGTCTCTCAGGTATAACTTGTGGGCTGAAGCACCTAAATGAATCGAAACCACGAACCCCTGATCCAGAGACCGACATATCAGACTTAAACACAACCACCTAGCCAGCCAGACACTTAGAGCGTGTCCTGGTCTACAGATGGTCTTGAGTTATATTTTTTAAATAATTTTAAATGCTCTGTATGCGTTGCATAAAATACACCACTTTATAATTTACCCAAGTATGGCATTAAAAAAAAAAAAAAAAAAAATCCACGAGAGATAAAGTGCACATTGATAAATCCTACTGAATGGGTGAACGACTACCGCTGAGATGGTTTTACATAACCGTTAAATGTGGCCTTAAAACGCCATCTTCCCAGACACCTTCCGCCGCATGGATCTAAAACCAAGGACTTAGTTTACCATATCTCAGCTTGAACACCTTAAGTGATCTACCGAGGCCTCAAGTATACATAGCCTGCAGTCTATAACATGTGGTCGCTGTCACTTAGTTTTCACCATCAGTTATCCATCATAAGCACATAGTAAATCTCAGAGAATCTACCACCAGTCTATCCCGTTAAAAGATGCCCCCGTTTTAAGCCATGGCACAGTAGGCGCAATAATACAGATATGTATATTATAGCTCTACGATATCGCTTCTATAAAAACGTGTACGCTATGGAAGTGTTTCGTTTTTCTAATGGAATTGTAACAACTAAAAACACTTCTAGGCGTTTTACAGACCTACTTCGTTTCGCAATTGTATTACTATTATGATTTTTTGGCAATAAATGTGTGCACGGGAAGTATTTTTTTGTTATGACGATAACGTTGAACGGAGGCTTTGGTAGTATTTTGCGAACATGAGATACTGTTACAAACAAATTAATATGTTTGACTGGAGCTTGTGACAGGCTTATGCTTTAAAGGTGTTGGTCTATAGGTAAGGGTGAGCAGAAAGCAGGTTCGTCTTGCTATATCAACTTTAGTTGTTTAGTGATACTGGCGCATGCATCCTTACGGAAATCCTCGCCAAACTATGTCAACTTGAAATTTTGTCAGTCTTGTTGTACCACGTATAGTGAGTGATCTGACTTTTGCCATACTTAACAAGTTTCCGCGTCAACCATTGGGCTGCCAAGGCTGCCATTGGGCTAACCGTGAATCTGCCGTAAAAGTCTAGCAAACAATGAGGAGCATCAAGCAAATGCATACAACGCACATGAGGAGCGGGTTGGGTAGGAGTTTCAGGAACATGTACAATTTTCAATAAACGATGGTTGCCAAATCAGTTCGAGTAAATTACCAGATGGAAGTTTTTACAAAGTCATGTGACTGTCTACAAATGTGTAATTGACTGATGACGCAGTTGTCTGTATAACGGTGTGGGTGCGCGTGCGCAAAAGATACAAATAAGATAACACCAGACACGTTGGATAAAACAGCATAAGGAAGGAAGTATCGTATAGGTTGGCTTGCGATTCATTTTTAAAATTTGGGTAAAGAAACGTAAGCTTATGGATTGGATATAAAGTTACCTACCGTTTTTATCGTTTTCTTTATGGGTGCCATACACCTTGCCAGCCGGAGAGATACACAGGTTAAAACCAGTTCGACTGAAAAGCCTTTTTCGTGGACCCCAGTATGATGGGTAGGACACATGGGAACTGGGTCCAGTGAAATCAGGCGGAAACAGGACTGTGGTAGTGTCCGGAGCGTCACACATGATGTGACTGTATTTAGGCCTACTCAGTACAATCCAGTAGTCTGAGGCTAATCACACAAGCGTACTTGTTGTTGTTGCCTAGTAAATTGAACTAGTTAAACAGTTTTCAGACAATGCCGATACTTGACCAGAAGAAAGACAAAGAGGTGCAAGATTAAATCGCGCCCTAGCTATACTCTCTGGTATATATCCATTATACAGTACGTACACTACTTTCCTGAGAATCGTCTGCTGATAGAACAACACAAATGCATGAAGAAAAGCAGGCAGATGTAATTATATATATAGCTTCCGTGTTTCAAATCTCCCTGCTTTCGTTCTAGAATGATGCCGAGTGGAGATGGAGAGCTTCCGCCATTACTCAGCTAACTTAGCCTTCTCAGACTCAACGTTACACGTAATATGCGAAAATAGGCAATTTCATTCGGTAAAATATACATTGTGAGTGAGGAAAACTGCAAGGAATTCCCTTCTGTTTACCACATGACTGTATAGAAAAGGGACGTAAATCAAGAAAACTGCATTCAGCTCCTATATCGAGTTTAAGGAACACGCCCTGAAACGTGGGGGTGTCTAGGCGAAGGAAGATGTGGTCAGCAGCAAAGAATCCGCGCAAAAATAACATCTGGATGTAGCTAGTATCTGCTCATTAAACAACTTGAAGTATCATCTAACGTACAGATCGGCGCCAATTAAGACAATTCTAATCAACACTAGACATCTGTAATTAATCCATAGAGACATTTTCTCTCATTACCCACATTAATTACTGAAACTTAGACAGCACACGTGTGCCATTAGAAATTAATTGATTATGTTATTGCCAATAAACAGTTTATTAGGGTAGCAAGTTAGGACCATAAGATGTACACGCCTGCACTGAAACGAGAACCCGTCTGACTGAAGTTCCTTCCATATCACCATACACGATCAGTAACCCTATTGGTACAGTTAAACATTATAGATCTATACAGAATGTAAACTTGTATTGAAACATAAACATCTGATTAGAATGATTTATCTCAGTAATCCATTTACACCTTTCAGGTGATGGACTATATAGCTTTGCGGAAATCCGAAAGTATAGTTTTTAGATAGACTAGAAATTGGCAAGGTCCTAGTAAAACGTTGTTCTATACTGCTAGCGTTATAAAGGACAATTGGAATGGTCCCATTTCTGTCCCAACCTACAGCAAGTTTTGTATCTAGTACTACAGACACATGCTTTGGAGTTCAGTTTATTTACAAGTCATCGTGAATTAAACGTTATAACCAGTATGAAAATGGAATCTTAGTTTGTTTATTGGATATACCCAACCTTATTTTGCATCTGTTTTCCAGATTTTCCAAAACATCGAGTATTTAACATTTGTGTAAAATGTCTAACGATAAAATATTTTCGGTGATAGCAAATCTTTAATTTTGGCCAATGATTATTAGGACAAGCACATATGAATGCATAATCCTGCTGCATTCACTATGGAAACAGGCAATCCATTCCAATTCTTCACCAATAGTCTGACTACAATATTTTGCTTACAAGACCAACACTATAACTGAGCACCATACATAGGTTCACGATTGACTTCAAAGTGATTGGGGCCCGTGGCGAGTGCGCTTTCTGAACCAACTTCGATGTACCGTTCACAGGATCGAGTCCGTCTGTCGGCCCTCAGGTATATATGAGTGAGTCATAAGATGTGGCCCTAGCAATCGCGAGGGTGGTTTTTTTTTTACGAGATTTCCTCACGGTTTTCCACCGTCATAAGACAAGGAGCAGTGTGAATTGGACAATCCGTCGTCATATAAGTGAAATAACCTTGGGTACGACGGTAAACCCCAACCAAACAAACAAACAAACAATCAAAGTGATTGCTGCTTATCTAAAAGTACAAGTGGATGCCTACATCGATGTTCCCTGCTCTCGATAATTAATAAATGATCTCGATGAGGAGAAAAGTCTCAGACTTTAAAATTGATCCACATCTCACCATGTGCTGGCCGGATTAACGTTGGATATATGTCTATATGACACTCAAGTGCAGAAAATATTAAATGACATGTGCTTTAGGTTAGTTTTAGAGTTTGGTTTAGGTCCCTGCAACAAACAATTTTATTGGATAAATAAAAGAAAATAGCAGAACAAGATCTCCCACAAACGATGCTCTATTGTAAAATGAATGTGATGAAGGTACCCAGCCTACGCACCGTAGCCCACCTGGTAATCCTCATTGGCCTCTGGCTAAGGGTAGTTGGTTTGGAGATTAACAATGCCTTTATTAAGTACTGAAGAAAGATTAACTTTAAAAATATCAAAACGCTTTGCAGTTTCTAGTTGTGCTAGTGTAAATTATAATGTTGGGATACACCGTCATCGTGTGAGTGAAATACAGTCAAGCACAGAGTAAAACATAAATTAATCGACCAATCAATGGGTATTGAACCGGCTATAAATATAACAAATTTTGAGGGTTTTTTTCTCAATTTATTGAATTCATCAAATCTGATAAATTATGTTCACGCTTTAAATAAATATGTTTGGCACTTGTATATTATTGTTAAAAATAACTGCGTTTATTTGGAACTGAATCTTGGCATTACTAACACTGTGTTATAGACTGACCGTTTGTTTCTCAGGGACAGAGTTTTGTTAATATATCGTGGCATAGTTGTGACACTTAATGTACTGTTTGTTTGATATACTCCAAACATTTTAATCCCATTACTACGCTTAAAATTCCCCGGAACACAAATATACATTTGATCAAATCTCCATCAGTGCTTATATTGCCATTTGATGTAGAATGTGTTCGATGTGTAAATTGGCTAGAAGCCCAAGCCGTTCAGGCCAGACAAGACTTTCTCAAGCAATGTTTATTCCACCTTCTAAAATATTTACTTTTAATTTCAATACATATGGAAAACATTCGCCGAGTTGACGGGCTGGCCACTTAGAAATTGCGCACGCTATAGTTTATGCCCTGGGTAATTTCGCACAAAAGAATGGCTAAGCCTCGTCTATTCGTCACCCAATCCCGTATACTATTCTACATCAACTGCTGTTTGTACTAGTATAACACCTTTGCGTCCTAGTCCATTGTTCATTGTAGGCTATATAACCAATGCTTTAATATTAATTTCCACATAAAACAACCATTAAACTGTACATTAAAAATAATCACGGAAACATCATTTTATTAAAGACTAATGGTCTTAATTCGTGACTTAGATTGCCAACTTGACCTCCATATAAAATTAATTATGATTTGAGCATATTTTAAAAAATAACTATACAGAAAAATTATATGCATTTTCGTTTCTTTGTACAGGTTGGAATAAGTGCTATTCTATACAATATCTGGCTTTCTCAATGAGTAGACCGTGGGAGCTTTCTTTTGCCCTGGTGCTCTCAGAGCTAAAGGGGAACAGGAAGCCAATTGGTTTGTGGCGTCATTGTATTGTGTCTTGTTTTTATTCGTTGTTACCAATGGCGTAGAGGGTGGCTTCCTTCATCCATTTCGCTGGCAGGCCGTCATGTGAGTGAAATAACCTGAAGTACAGCATTAAACAACAAACGAACAACTGATCCTATCAAATAGATAGCTTTTCACGTCATTTTAAGCTTCGATTTTACTGTAAACACATACGAAACTTTCATTTACAAAAGCGGTGAGCAATTGTTTCTAAAAATAAAGCCTGTATGAATTGGTTACAAATAGATTGTTAGAGCATCGCTCTATTGCATCTGAAACTGACCTCTAGAACAAATATTATCAAATCTTCCGCTAGAGGGCTGGGCGGAACAGTGACGTCAGCACTTGGGGTTGTCCTGTAACCAAAAACGGGATTCCCATCCAAACTGACGTCGAGATATCCAGCTACAGGCTATAACAAACGTCTTTGCGCGACAGATCCAGAAACCTTAACAAGAAGATATCAATTTATTTATTTTTCTTATACACATGTGCGATGAAAATGAACAACGCCCTAATCATTTCAAAGATGAATTGTTTTTAATTCGTTCTTTTGGTTTTAGCCAAATAGTAATGATATAACATCTACATTAGGATTCCGAATTAAAAGCAAACCAATTTGAATAACTATGAACTGAGGGTATCTTTTTTGACAATAAAAAATATTTTAAAAACATGCAAAAATACAAAACAGTGAACAGTTTACACATTTTGTAAACATCAAGTAACTTTAGACTTTGCAAGGCAGACTTAAACTTTGGGCTAATCAAAAGCCGTACCATACTTTCCATGTAGAAAGTCAAGGGGGCGGATCTCTATTTTTACTATTTCACGACAAATTTGTGAATTTATAACAAATAAATTTGTAAGTAGCTCTCGAAGAATTGCATCGTCCTGCAGCTGCACATCCTAAAATAGCACAGGTATACTTATACAGTTGTAATTTGCCAAAGTAGACTAATTTTCCGAATATTACTTAACGTAACACAAGGCTTTATGGATGATTACATAAAACATGGCCCTGGTTTATGACCAAGTGGTATATATATATTGGTATTGTATCTGGTGCACCACTGCTATACGTATAGGCTGTATGATACGGTAATTTTATGTAACTGTGTATGCTTCTTTGATATTTCACAAGCCACACATTTATATCACTCTTTCAATTAAAGAACGGGCTGCCCAAAAGTAGTCCGGGATGGGAAAAATTTAGAAAGTTAAGCAAAAATGTTACTTTAACACATTTGTACACAAATCCAATGCTGATATTGACCTTTTATTTTTGATAAAAAGTATTTTATTTCATTGATATTTTACAAAAATATATATTTAGATGGATATATATCATGTTGTGTGCACTGTAAAAAATCCATTTGTATTTCTACAGTTAAATGTGCTGGCAACTTTGAGACCAGCACTTTTCACTGTAGATTTACAGTACTTTTGTATTTGTAGATATACAAGATTTTAATTGGTAAAATAACCGAGAATATGCTGTTGAAAATGAAGTGTATTTTTACAGTTAATTGACCATTTCATTAAGGTGTTAATGAACAACCAATTTGTTGGCTGTTCTACAGTTGTTAAAACTGTGTTTTTACCATGAAGACACTAAATTAACAGCAAGGTTTGTTGTTGCTTTAAACCAAAATCTCTTGTAAAATGAAGACATTGTTATGTGCTCTTTACAATGATTTCCAATGCTGCTTAACAGTTGTGTTGACTGCAAATTTACCACAAAGATACTAAAACAACAGTATCATTTGTTGTTGTCTTACATCTTAATCTGTTGTAAAATTATTCGCTTGTCTGCACATTTACTGTCCTGCTCTGTGCTTAAACAAGGCACTTCCCTGTTGCTCAACAGTACTATTAACTTCAAATTTACCGCAAAGATACTAAAACCACAGTATAATGTGTTGTTGTTTTAGCTCATAATTTACTGTAAAAGTATTCTGGTCGCCGCAAATATACTATCCTGTAATTAAACAAGGTTTTGCCTTGTTGCCCAACAGTTCTATTGACAGTAAATTAACTTCAAAGACACCAAAGCAACAAGATTTGTTGCTAGAGAGGGCATGACCCCAAACTCTTTTGCATTGTTGTCATATGAAGAACTGCCCTTCCCAATTACATACACAAAAGTCTATCAATGATACTCTAGTTTAAATTCAAATTTTATTAACGAAAATGGGACATTTTAATAACAAAACATACAATCATTTTGCACTGATAGATTACTTTGTTGGAAACATCATTTATATATCCTAACACACATGTTAAAAGAACAAACACACTTTCCATGTACTATCTGAGTCAAACAAAAAAGTGTACGTTCTAAACCATATTGCATTACCATTGTAAATAGAATAAACAGGTGAATAGTCCAGACTACATGGTAAGTAGGAGACACAATTAGGGTTGGGTTTATCCATTGTCTATTGATATATTAAGAACACCATTACTTAGAATGAAGGAGTATGGCCTCTACATGAATTCTGCAGTGAAGTTTTCTGTGTTACATATAGAATAGTCAGATCACATAAATCACCTACACCACCTCACCAAAAAATAAATGTATTGTCCATAATCAAGGGGTAGTGAAGTCCAGTAATGTCACTCTCCGTATTGGGAACAATTTGTTAATCCAGCTTTGCTTGAAATCTTGTGCTTTTCAGTTCCATTGTTTTATAACAAGCACTAGGAGACAGTGTATAACAATTGAAGTTTGTTTTTACCTAAGGGTATTTCGCTTTATATATGATGAGTGTGCATTCGCCGCCCCATAACGTTGAAGAATCCACCCATCATCCATGGCTCCACTCAAGTTAAATAGTTAAGAGAGTTAAACATCAAGAGCACCTTATTGTTGATCTTCTTCTCTGATTTGGAACCACAAGATGGGTTCAGGTTCACTTTGCATCTGAAGAAATAAAAACAGATGATTCCTTAAGTTTATTTTGTTAAGTATTGAACAGTTTTATCACAGCAAAGACATATTCTTATAAACATCAAAACATGGTTGGGTGTTTCTATCTGTAAGATGGCGAGCTTTGTTCTGAGACTACTTATTATTGTTCATCTTTTCACCCATTTATGTATTATCAATATACTTCCCATGGCTAAATACAAATGTTTATGTTGAATATTTACATTTTGATGCATCTGTAAAATATTGTACCATGTAAGCCAGTTTTAACAGGAAAGCAATGTTACTTGTTAAAACAATGATTTGAATAGATGTTGGAATAAATAAAATAAAAATAAATAATAAATAAAAACATGGTTGGGGGAATTTAAAACACAGACTATGCCAGACAAAATCCAAATACTGGCTTAAGTGAAAGGTGCAACATATGAATACACCTCCCCAAATGTTAACTTGGGTTTGACAGCAGTGAATTTAATACTACAAAAACACAGAGCAGTTATGGTTAGATCTGAGAGCATCAGGTTAACATAGAGCTCCCATCCAACCACCCACAGCTGACTTGGAAGGTGTTGCTGTAAACAATTGCTGAATCATTTGAAGCCTTCGTGTCGCAAGTATATTAAGACAGAGTTTCCCAACAAAACAGCATCTGACATAAACGGCTCTATTTAGCGGACGACGATAGGTGTGTGGCAATGTGTGTGATGTTGTGTTTGGCGAGTGCGTAGTTTGCCAGATAGCTTGTGAAAGCAAAATTTGCTGTAAAATGATGCCAGCAAATAGTGTTTAAAGCAACACAATTTGTCTTTGGTTCAAGTTTCTTTATTTCACTCTGACCACACACTGTGGCATAAGAGGTACATACATAATTTAAGGCGACAGGTTTTACAATTGGTTTCTTTAGTGTAGCGAATTGCCGTATCAGTGTGAACAAAATAAATAATCACAAACTTAAATTATTTGCGTTTGAGGAAATATTAATTATGAATGTTCAATACCAACATTCAACCCTTAACCATACCAATACTCAAAACTGATGATTTTTGTTCCAGTGTGTAGAAATATACAGTACTCAAATGTACAATTATTATGTCGGTGTGTACAAACATACCACACTTAAAATAATTATTATGTCAGTGTATACAGACATAGAATCATACTCAAGTGGATCATTATTTTCAATATATACAAGCATACAGTACTCGAATGTATAATCACAATGTCAGTGTGTACAAACATACAATACTCAACTGGATAAGATTATGTCAGGGTGTACAAACATACAATACTCAACTGGATAAGATTATATCAGTGTGTACAAACATACAATACTCAACTGGATAAGATTATGTCAGGGTGTACAAACATACAATACTCAAATGTATAATCATAATGTCAGTGTGTACAAACATACAATACTCAAATGTATAATC
>JAVFBW010069939.1:0-17247 GCA_034783835.1 Mopalia ciliata
ATAGCGGCGGATCAATTTCCAACCTTCACCATGGGTTGAGATAGGCGGGACTTAGGGCTAAGACGGAGGAATTAGCCCTATTCATTGTGCTAACTACTAGTAGATAACTACTAGTCGCATTCGTTCACTTACACAAAATTCTCAACCGGTCTTTTAATTTTTGCAGACAGGTATCGTCTAAAGAAACAGCTCTTTGTAATAATAGTTGACCTAGAACCCTCTGTAATTTTTCACAATAGCTATTGTCCAGCATGATAAACTTGTATTCGATAATAAACTGTCAGAGAAACTTTTCCTTTTTCGGTTTTAACCATGTGCAAGAAAGACAAATCAAAACATTGAAGAGTCTATGTAAGGGAGGTAACTTGGTAAAAATAAGCACTGGATTTCGTTTGACAGCTGGCAAAATGAGTCACAGCATTTTTTAGTCATGTTACTCATTTACAAATGCGTTTGTGTTTATAACCAGTTCAACCTGTTGATATGTTGACAATCTATCAGAGTAGAGAAACGTTTCCGTTTAAATGGCAAGGAAATAGTTTCTTGACTGGGAACATAGTGAGTCAGTTCTACATGTATGGCGTACAAGTTATCGGTACATAATATTGTCAATCAGTAGACAGGCCCAGCCAACACCGACAGGTAATGGACCTTAACAATTCTGTAGTTATAGGGGCCACTTATCATAAAAATGTACAAGATAATCATATGTATGTAGTCCTACGGGACGGTATGTAACATATGTCAGCGTACACTTGTGGTTTTACATAAGGTATAATATATATTAGGTAGGCCTACCGTAGTTATTATAGAGAAAGGAAGTTTTGCTTGCATTCATCGGGATTCGAGCTTGCGTCTCTGGCAAACAGGACCAGGGCATTAATCGACTGAGCTGCAAAACGCATCAAAAGCTCTCGGTAGAATTATTGCTTTTAGAAATATAATGTATAGGTAGGCCTACTACTCAATGGAGTTGGTAAATTTTTAGTCTAGTCTACGCCTCATATTACCGGGTAACTGATAATAATATAGACCTACAAAGCAAAACAACTGACAAAAAACATTGAATATGTAAACATGCTTTGTTTCTCTTCTGTCTCCTGATGATGGCATAATACATGCTGGGATAATGAGTCAAAATGAAGATATCGTTTATCGGAATAACACTACTTGTTGCATATAGCTGAAGCTATCTTATGGATAAACAGGCAATATATATTCATGTGTGTTGTTAAATTTCTATACGTATTCCCCAGGCAATACAGGAATACTTGGGGTTGACTTGGGAAAGTCATTTCCACTGCCAGTGGGCTAACATTATAACTGTGGGTACTGTATATAGTTCTTATATTCATGTTGGCCGTAAACCCGACGTCCCGTTAGAAAGGCTGCCCTTTAGCTACGGCAGTGGTCACTTTCACTTTCAACATTATCCGAAACACTTGGTTGACAATATGTCAACTATTTGATGAAATGCACCGCAAAACACCAATCAATCGTCGATCGTGTTAATAGAGATAGTGGGTTTCTATATGTCTGTGTGTACCCTATACTTGGACTGTCAATCCATTAAAGACACATTTTATCATATGTCATTTTTATAGCTCCAGTGGGACTAAATCGTATATTACTATTCCAAAAATAAGAAAACTGTGCTATATATATACAAGCCTAGCTGGCTATACTTCGACCAATATGTTTTGTAAACACGGGAGTGCCGCGAGTTGATTATAAACAAATGTCAGGTTAATTTGTAAAGTTAGGAGCCTATATTGTACCCAGATCCCCGTCTTATCCTGTCGTTATTTTACGCTGTATGACTGTTCTGTTAAGAGTCTAATCATTGGGTGTGTATCATGTACGTATGTTGTTCTTTAGAAACTCCGCTGATTTAACTGCCCACGAAGAATACGTTTAGAACATTTCCCGAGGAAGGTATCTGTGCTATTTAAAGGTATTGCTATTGATGAACACACTGTGTGAGTCTAGTACATAGACACTATACATTTACCGGTAGGCCGTGTACACCAAGACACTATCTCTGACTTCATTCAACATTTGCTTTACGTGTTCTGTTATTTACGATTTTTACTGGATGAGGCGAACTTCCCGGTATACTGTATATGTCAGATTGGGTAAGTCATTGTAAATCAGACCATAAAGTTTATTCTTGAAGGATATTATCTACACATTTATTTATTTTCTTCCAAATTGTGCTCCTTTAACAATGGAAATAAGTTTTAAGGAGAGAAAGAAAATTTTGCCTCCTTCCACCGGGATTTGAACTTGAGTATCTGGCTTGATGGCCATCGCTCTAACCGACTGAGCTACGACAGAGGCTCAGGGCATTTAGTGAAAACAGTCACTCATGCTGTCTTTACTTTGCACTGGAAAGAAATGGAAAGAAATTTTACCAGTGCACAAGAGTGTTTGTATAAATACTTGACCATGTTTATGGCAGAAGTTCCCAAATAGATGGAAGTTACTGAAGGGAAGTCAAAATTGTTGATGACTGCCAAGCGGTTTCTTAGTTACCGCAAAGAAAGTTGTCCGACACTCCAAAATATAGCAAATATACATGGACAGGAAAGGTTTTAAGCCCTCGATAAATAATGTAAGTTAACAGTGTTGTTTAACAGTTTTTAAACGATAGCTGTGACGTATTATTCCCTTTGTTCAACTGTACTTTCTTTTTAAGGAAAGTACAGTTTTTCTGTGCATTCTTATTTAGGACTGTGAAGTTACTACACCGAACTTCATGTAACTAGACACCAATTGTAAGAATTGTTCGACACAAATATCGCTTCACACATTTTATTATTTTAAATCATGGGAATGTCATTTCATCAAAATATTTTTATTTGATCGAATCTCAGTCGTCTGTATCTATTGTATGGGACTATCTCCGACTCGATCTCACAGGAAGATTTCATATATTATTTTGAACATATTATTTTTTAACAGATACTGTTTCCTAAAAAGAATTGAATCCGCGCTATCGCGACTTGTCGATTTTTTTTTAGGAATGTACTGTTACTTGTACTTTCCCCCATACAGAATTAGACTGTTTCAGAATATAATATGAATATGTAAGGGAGAAAATACGAGTAACAGTACATTCCTAAAAAAGAATCGACGAGGCGCTAGTCAATTCTTTTTAGGAATGTTCTGTTACAAGTACTTTCTCCGTCTTTAACGATAGCCTCTTGGAGTGAGTGAATACAGTTGTTCTTCATGTACTATTAGCATGAAATTGCCTAGGCCTGGTTTGTACATTGGTGCGAGAATTAACCCCTCTAAGCGATACGAGCATGTCCCGTTACACAATCATGGGTCACACCTTGCTTATATGCTGATTTATAACAGCGCTTAGGTTAGGGCTGCGGGTCGTGGTTTGGGGAGGGGGGCAAACTGATATATGAAATCTTCCTGTGAGATCGAGTCGGAGATAGTCCCATACAATGGATACAGACGACTGAGATTCGATCAAATAAAAATATTTTGATGAAATGACATTCCCATGATTTGAAATAATAAAATGTGTGAAGCGATGTTTGTCTGTATTTGTGTCGAACAATTCTTACAATTGGTGTCTAGTTACATAAAGTTCTGTGTAGTAACTGTACATCCCTAAATAAGAATGCACAGAAAACTGTACTTTGTTTAAAAAGAAAGTACAGTTAAACAAAGGGAATACGTCACAGCTATCGTTTAAGTTGGTTTACTGCATGTTTGGGTGAGACCGATTCCTGAAGTTCGGTATTAGTTGATTAAGGTATACATTTATTACAGAGTGATTCCGCGTATATAGTGCACACACTTCATGCACAGAATGTCTTATATATAACTAAAATATTATTATTTTCAAAGTATATGAAATCGCTCATTGTAGCCAAAAATATATACGCGAAATCACTTTAATCGCCATACCACAAAATGTTTGAAAACAATATCCATTTACAAGGTCCAAGCGGTGGGGTGGGGGTAGTAAGTTAATTAACGTTATCAACTAGTATAGCCTGGTAGACATGATTTGTACTAGACACTTGATATAAGGTTTAATTATAATTACGGTATACACGTTTGCTTTATCTGAACACATGCATAATCTCTTGATCAAATACTGACATATCAAGACAGAGATTTAAGATAAACATGTAAAGCCGGACATGATAATGAACTCAATGGCTATAACGAATACTAGTATTGTCAGGAATGCCGGAAGAAGGAATGTTGGTATGCCAGACATCTTGTAATGAATGTATAATGTGCTTTATGTTACCTGGTGTACAGGTGAAAATTTTATTATACCGTGGGATATCTAAGCATACATGTATAGGAATATGGCGCCGCGTAAGCGTATTATCTTTGGTGAAAACTCATATTAGGTATAGACTTCAGTCGACACGCATATATGGAGCACATCAAAGAAAGTTTAAAGTCGTTAGTTCCCCATAATTGTAACACGAAGCCTGGCATATGCCTTAAACGTTCTTTGTTATTCCTTGAAAGGGCCCTAATGTATAATCGCCAGAAGACATGCTTGAAATCAGATCGTTTGGATTTTGTTCAAGAAGGCTCTATGTAAACATGATGATGATCATTGCAGGCCTAATAATGTATCTTTGTTACGCACTAGTTACGTTTTTCATTTACGGCGGTATTATTAAAACCATGCATATTTGAATGTTCTCACTTGCACACGCTCTATGTAGGCTTGTTTTGCTGGTAAATCTAGATTCTTTATAACCTACAAGTTTATGTTCACATGTCCAACGTGTGTCATACCTGTCTCCGAATACTTTACTAGGAACTTAGCTGCAAGAATTAATTGAATAATATATATTATTTTTGCTTGCCTGGGAAGTAAATATGGCTTTATGTGTACCAGATGCGCTGGTGGACATCTGTGTTGATTGGCTATCGACAACACGTATATATATATAATCATGATACAAGACCACCTGGCGGCCATTACAAAATTGAACTTGAAATAAAGCTTTTTTCATATTTTTTATTTCAGATCTCCAATTTCCATTTTTCATTCAGGCTTACAATTACGGCATGTAAAATCTTCGGAAAACAGTAGAATTTTAAAGGAACATCGGGTATACGTTTATAGATGGACACATTCATTGGGTTAGAGAAAACTGCAGCATCATCCTTTGAGAAGACACCTAAACAAGATAATGGTATGAAATATAGTTAACTCTGATACTTGACGTCTATACCGTTTTAATGTAAATTAAGCGAATGTTTTGTGTTTTTTTTAATAGACGATTCAGTCTTCAAATTTGGACTCCTCTGATTGAAGCCTCCTTTTTAGTGCTAAAATAAATCAGTAATGTCATTTTAATTACATGCTCGCATATTTTACCAAGGTAACTTTCCCCAAAAGTACAAATATCGGTTACTTTGTGAACATCAAAGAAATAGTTTTTTAGATAACTTAATACATTTCACCAATTTGCTATATATTTTGTATATTTTAATACAAACTATATGTTAAAATTCTTCGGTTTATAGGTGTATGTCGCCTGTCTGAAATTCACAAGCTAGAACACAGTCGACTAGGCTCTGTGAACAAGGTTACATTTTCCCATGCACAACACTCAAATGACAGGTAAATTACATGACATTTGAAGCAGCGTTATTCCACCGTGACAAGCTCGTACCCGCTAGACATAAAGCATTTAACGGAAACTTGCCTGAATACCATGTTATGGTTGTGTGATTTTTTTTCTGTACATTTTTAGACGTACACATCGTTTTATTTCTTTAATCCGAAAATATGTTCGTCTTATATATGGTGTAGAATATCTCAATTTAGGATAGACAGATTGCATATGCATTCAGTTCACATGGTGCAGCGCGTGTGTATAGATGTTTAATTGTCTTATCCAATCGAAAGAAGTGCACCAACACGTTCCTGTTAACTTAGAAAATCGTGTAGGTAATTAATTAAATAACTCAATAAACATATGTCGATAACTTGTTGTATTCATGGATGTTCACAGGTGAAAAACTATAGCCAGGTTAACCGAGTATTCTAGTATAAATGATCCCTATAACGACAACCATAATACATTTATGATTAAACGAATAGGTCAAATGTTTACTCACTTGACTGTAAATGTTATGTTAATATATACGTACTTACAACAATGTTATACTGACCAAAGTGTGCCGTTATTTTATTAAGAGATGACAGTATGATATAAATTTTAAATAAATTATAAACAGGAACTTCTGAGCCACTCTACATTAACATTTACTTTTACGAGCTAGAAAAAGCTTCGACGTGAGTACCGAAAGCTCGTAAAAGCAAATGTTATATGCGTAGTAGCTCATTCGTATTTTTAATTTATTTTGATAAAACCCACGTTTTATTCTATATTTCTAGCGGGAAAATCAGTGCTACATGGTCAACACTATGTTTACTTTTCAAATACTGTTTACGGCCATGGCTTAGTGGTTAGCGAGTGCGCTTTCTAAAGCCTACTTCGATGAATTGTTTACAGGATCCAGTCCGTCTGTAGATCCTTAGATGTGACACCGGCAATCGCGGGCGTGGTTTATACGAGGTTTCCGCCCAGTTTTCCACCGCGATAGGACAAGGAACAGTGTGAAGTGGACAATCCGTCGTCATATAAGTGAAATACCCTTGGGTACGACGTTAAACCCAAATCAAACAAACAATTAAAAGCCTACTTACCAATACTTTATTATGACACCTGCTGCTGCTAGACTTATCTCTACAACTCCATATTTTTCAGCGATGAGGCATGTTACAGAGAGTACGTGGATTGTCTGTGCAGATACCGTCACCCCAACGTGGTGTCTGTGTTCGGCATTCATGTACACCCGACAGGCTGCTGTGTGTATGCGGAATACCCAGACAGGGCAGATATACTTACCTATATGGTGAATGCAATTTTGTTGTCTACAACTGAATTTATTGGGTGACGTGAATGTTTCAATATGAAGAGATATCCGATAGCCTTGCCAATAATAGACTTTAAAAACTTGAGCAGTTATTTGTTTGATTTGATTGAAAAGATCCTATATGCATATAGTCTGAAAGGACTGGACATAATTCTGTGTAAAATACAAAAGTTCGGTACACTGCTATATGTGTGGAAGATCGTTTACATGTAGATATTTCTGATATTGTATTGTGTATCCTATACACGTGAACCTTGTATAGTCCAAGTATCTTGACTATTTTAGTGCGTTTGTTTGTCTGATTGGGGTGTATCGCCGTACTTAAGGTTATTTCACTCGTATGACGGCTTGCCAGCCCAAAGGGTGAAGGAAGCCCCAGGAAGTAATACAGACATCATGAACAAATCAGGTTTTTATTGTTTAGAAAAAGCGTGAAGTTACTTGGGAGTTGGTGCTGGATGTGACACACGATGTACTCAAAGGTTTGCTGTTCTTAGAAAAATTAAGAAAAGAAAATCCTCGTATTGATATCTACATTCAGCCCTACAATGTTTGGATGTTTTCGCCAGGTAACGCCAAGGTAGGTATCCTTCTAGTTTCAGTGACATAATACCAATTTCAATATTCATACAATCTCAGCTGACGTGGTGTCAACGGTATGTCGTTCTCGAAGACCTACTACAACATATGAGTTTAAAAAAACCCCAAGTTTGCACTACTTTAAGTGAGTTAATTGAATTTAATAAGGTGACGTTCATTACTGGACATTTGTTGACAACTCTAACTGTATAAATTTTTTGCAATTTAATTATTCCTTGGTCATTGACAGATAGCGTTCTGTGCATTTCCATGGAACCCGAGCAGAGAAGATGGCACTTGTGGAGAAGAAGTATATCATAGAAAGAAATCAAATTCTGTTAAAAGGTATTTGATTTAAATTGATTCAAAGTGGCCTTCCTGTTGAAAAATTCAATTTATTTGGTTTTGCCTGCTGGAAAATGATTGACAATCAGACAAATTCCGACAATATTGAATGACTTGTATCCTGTTTTGTTTCAGTTTCGGGTCAACCCTGGAAACGCTGATCCAATATGCCAAAGGTAAGGTATATACTATTGATAAGATTTTGGTCCTGCAGGAGTGTAATCTAAACAGTTAATGGTCCCCTTATAATCTTTGGACTCATAGCCAATTGACTCAAATGTTATATTTGTAATCAGAATTTCGGATTACTTTTTTCACTTTACCGCGAAAATTGAACTTGAGAGAAACTAGTTTGAGCCAAGGGGTCTGTCAAGACCGTAAATAATTGATTCATAAAGTTGGAATATTTGTTACATTTGTAGCCTACAAACATTACTGATAAGGTAATGTGTATTAATTTACGTGCATTTTTCCAGTAAACCATTAAATAGATTCCACGTCTAGATTTCAAGAATTTAAAGTAATACTTTTTTGAGCCTGCTTTAAAATAATCGTCTACTTGTGAAGGTCATTTTACTGGGATATGGCTGCAACCCTAAACACCTGACCAGTCGAGTTTTCCCAGTCACCCAGGGACATGTACACGTTACCTGGTCATTACCCGAGTAATATTCTTAGTGACATATACCGATACTTTGCGCCATATAGCTATTATTTGGCAAACCCAATATATTATGAGGCGGAACAAGAGAGGGACATCTCCTTTTTTGTTAAGTCTTTGAGTAGACCGGTTGCGATCATACGCCCTTGTATTTACCTGTCCGATGGTCTTGACACTGCATGCTGCGCCGTTATCAACTTCAAAGGAACCGACTTCAGTCCAGGCAAAATTATCCTCTAAAGTGAAGAACTACAAACCCTAGCCGTGAACTGTCCATTCTGATCTCTGGCTTTTTCATTAAAACAGAATCCTCAACCTCTATGAGATGTCCACCGATTCTCACACACCTTGTGGAAGTCTGTAAACATTCGAATCCAGAGATTATACCAACGTTTGAAGGTAATAAGTTAGGATCCATTAAATTAGTTCATTAAACTGTACGTGCGTGGCCATGCGTGGCGTAACGTAACTTTCTTGGGAGACTGTCACCAAGGCAAATAGATTTGATGATGTGGTTGGCCTGACCAAAATCCACTTGTTTAATCGATGCTGAAACAGCACTAACCGGCCAGGGCAACTGAAATCCGAAATTGACTTGGCACAGGTCAATTGCCCAGGACAAGTGTTAAGTTGTGGGCATACCACTGAGCATGTGGCTTAAACAAATTTATTCTGATCCAATGAAAAGAAAGTAACTTTTCCAAAGCTGTTCCATTGAATTCATACTTGACCAAAATAAATGTTACCCTTAATTGCTACTGCAACATTTTTTGTAAAAGCTTATCGGTGTTAAAACAGTTTCCAAGTATTTCTAAAGATTTCTAGACCTTTTTATGCGTGGGCTAGGATATTTCCTCACTTTGTTTTTGTCTATTAGGCGATTTTTTAAATGATTTTATCACATTATAAAAATACAGCATACCACTTGCTCTCGTCATATCTCTGGATTGGTTTCGTTTTCAGAGTTGCTGGATCTGTTTCGATATCGCCATCCACTTACATGTTACACAGCCTGGGATATTTCCATTCATAATTCTGGTATTTATCATACTGAACAGTGGATTATACACAAAAGACACGTATTCAAAAGGAAACGGTTTTATCAATGTACCAATAACGTAGAAAACATTAATTGTGATATATCTTATATTATCGATGGAAATGTTAATTTGAGTAAAATGAGTTTTGATTTGGAGTCAGAGATATATGATAATGAAAACTCGAATAGTTGTCCAAGACTGGCATTGGAAGACGAAGGAAACCCAGAGGATGGGGAAGGTCTTGTGGGTTCGGATGAAACCCACTCAGATTTCTGCCGTAGAAGTTCAAGTGGTGATTTTGGAATACGTAGAAGCTCATATGAGGAGACTGGGGTTGACGTAAGTGCTTTGAGAGAAGCATGTCTGAGTGACTCGTGGGAAGACATGACATCGTGCAATGGCGAGGACACAAACGGGTCTGAAAGTTTTCTCTGGGATGAAATGTTGCCAGACATTGATAGTAGAACCTCATCTTGTGAGGAAGGGGAGATAAATGATATATCTGATAGTAGCGAGTGTTGTGAAAATGACACAATATCTGGTGGTTCATGTGATAATTATGGCGACAACAGTGACTATTTAGACACAGACCAATTTGTTTCCATTGACGGATTTGTACCAGGTGGCTTTCCTTCACATGACCATCAAGAGTGTTCTGAAAAACTGACTGGTATTCACGGACAAACAGGCGTCGATTCTATAAGCCGTTGTGAAAATATAAGAGATTGTCCCGGTTGGGAATGTGGTATGCGTGCGTGTCTCAGTACCTCGTTAGATGGGGGCCTTGGACTTTCTACCACAACTGGTGATGCGACTTTTGAAGATGGCAATTTCTTGGGCCGCTGTCAAGGTAATGCTTTGTTAGGTGATATGGCATTTATGTGTTATAGAGGTGGTGCTCGTGTTCCTTCTCCGTCGCGGATTTGTGGAGAGGAAAAACGAAAAGATGAAATTACCTTGGGCGATAACTACGTGATAGTAGGTAGATGTGCGGAGTTATCTCCCCTCGACTTTTGGAGAGATTACAGGTTAGACATTCTACTGCTGTTAAGAGATATTGACAACAAACAGTCTGATTTACCACGGACCTCCAGTTTGAAGGATTATAGGAGTTGTCTTATACGATGTCTAACAAAAATAGACAGAAGAGATTTCAAACAAAATAAAACCGTAACCATTCTAGAGGATCCAAATTCAAGATCGTTTCCAGTTTCTCCAGAAGTCCGTATCAATTCGGTAAGCTTACGTCCGTGGCTCAAAGATTGGAAACCATTTGACATGTCTCTACCAGAGAATGGCTTTGCCTGGAAACCAGTTCCCGTTTATGAGAAAGTACTGACAGAGCCTCTGGAAAAGGTTCCTTGGTATGGAGACTGGGAGCCTTTTGACATGACAATCGAGGGAGAAGTAGCGTGGGAAGCCCTACCGGACGACGTCATAAAAGAGGACCAACCAACTGAACAACAGCTCAGTGTTATTCATTCCCGCGAAATCCGAAAACATTTTCACGATGACCGAGCAATGTCCATACGCCGGTACAATCTGGCTTCATATTTCAAAGAAAAATATCACTTGAGCTGGGAAATTGTTAATCCATATCTAGATTTCATAACGAGATTAGACGAAAACGAAAAAGAGTTACAATGTTTGGCTGAAGATGATTTTTGTTTTATAATACGATGAAAAATGAACATCGCTTTAACTTCTTATCACCAATCATTCTAACATAAGGGTACCCAACCGTTTTTCCTTTATCCATGACTGCTCAACCATTCTTGATCAAACATGGATAGACATTACCGATTGAGCAGCAATAGTATTGTAATATATTGTATATATATATTGTTCAGTAATAGCCTGTATATGAACATACGTGTAAACTATTTATTTATTTAAACTAATATATAACCGTAACTATTTATTGGTGCAAATCAAACTCTTGTTTTATTTATTTAAAATTTTCGGGTTAATCTGGAATACATATTGGACATGTGTTGACTGTAGGCATATGCATGGCTGATTGAGAATGAAGCGGGTCTTTGGCGAAGCTGCTCTGGTGGACTAACATTTTTTCTACAACAATTTTATTCTATTGGTATTTTTGCTACACAAAACGTTATTTCTCTAAGGTATAAATACATTGTTTTTCGAGACAACGCTTTCTTAGTTAGATTTGGTACATTCCAGTTGAACATGAATCTGCAGGTTGCGAGCCAACCGTGGAACGAACCTACAATTCTTAGTCAGGTACCAAATAGCCAGTGGTATAGATGTCCGCAGCAAAGATCTCTCGGCCAACCCGCCGATTTACTGTTGGCGATTTGCTGGAGTCTGATGGGTTCGGTTCCTGTACGGGTCTCAACCTACACAGTGTACTTCACCAAAATATGCTCAAACTTAAAACGTGTGATCTAAAACACTGTAAATATTTTCTTTCCAAACGACACAAAACATCCCACAAATATATTTGGATTCTGAAAACTTGCAGGTATGGAATACATCAAGAGCCACGATGAACTATACTCACGCTATATGTATTTATATATATATATATATATATATATATATGAGGAATGTCTGCATAAATAGGTGGGGGTTTCCATCTCCTTCACTCCATCTATTGCTTAACTGAATGATTTGATATAGACTTATAAAATGTATTTGGGGGTATCGGAAGAACTCAATATTAGCAAGTCATCCTCCGCCCAAACATCGCCTGTTGCCAGCGTGTTAAAACGAAAGGTGATGTGTATCTAAATAGCCTCAGACCGTGAGTTGAACTGCGTTGTGTTTACGGGCAATACGAAATCGCTATACAAGTAAAACACCAATGAAATGTTTATAAGCTCACCAATGACTAAATCCAAGTAGCTATATGATGCATACGTTTTATATTGAATGCTTCATCTTTATTGTCCATTTCTTTCTCTATCGTGCATTGAATGTAAATAGACTCCGGGTAAGCAGTATTTTCAGGTCATTTACTCCATTCAAATTTCAAGACTAGTTTTATTCATGCATAGGCCCATATTATGTAGAAATAATCTTTTCTGTAGACGAAGAATAATTCCATAGCAATTAATTCATATCGTTTGTAACGAGCAAGTAAGTCACAACACTGTTAAAACATTATTCAAATTAGAATC
The DNA here is from genome assembly GCA_034783835.1 of Mopalia ciliata. Lineage (NCBI taxonomy): Eukaryota > Metazoa > Mollusca > Polyplacophora > Chitonida > Mopaliidae > Mopalia > Mopalia ciliata. The sequence continues at coordinate 12,717 of JAVFBW010069939.1, forward strand.
GATTCTACTTCCTTCGTCGAGGTATTGACTTTAAGGTACACCCGAGCTATGTTGTTTTGCACTTTTTTCATTTGCTGGTCTGTGGCATACGTTGTCGCACCAAATATTGGCGGAAATTAATGCGCGATGGCCTGGCATGACGTACGAGAGTTGTCTTTGTCTCAACCTCTAGAAACTCTATAATGAAAAAATACAATCTGTGTCAAGGCCACTGAGCTATTTAACAAGGTCTCGATTGCGTTTACGTTATACTGCAGAAAACTTTGGAATAGTGATCACGCATTTCGAAAACATTTTGAACTACTGGACCTTCGGAATTGCTATACAATGAACATTCTTAAAAACGGAGGTAAAGGGAGATAACCGGAGGCCTTGGCACTTCATTTCTAGGCATTCCAAAGTCAGTCCACTATTATCAAAGTATGACTTCTCTTTAACGTACTGTGCTGTAAGGCGACCTTCTAGCTAAATAGCATCGCGGATGAGAGGGACCAGCAAAACAGGCACTGGTTTGGCCATAATGAAAGTGTCTGGTTCAAGCTTAAACTAAAGGAACGCATTCACCTTTCCATCTTTTTTTTAGTTTGGTTTCATCTTCGAGGATATAATCAAGGCTTTTTTTTGAATTGGTAGGATATCAACACATCTATTTAGTTCATCTATTGGTGATATCACCTGTAAAATTTAAAAACTTTAATAACTAATGTAATGAGTGTAGGATGAGGTCGGTTTCTCAAACCTTCTGTTTAAGACGGTTCTTATTGGTTGCAAGTTTTGTACAGTACAGCTTTCAGAGAAGGAACCTCCTAAAAACCACCTCGAAATTTCCAGTAAAGAAAGTTTTTTTTATCCTGTATACTTCGGTCGTGTGGCAGACAAACCTATGATGGACAGCATATTTAACATTTCCATAATCACTGTTGAAAAACCTAGTAGCCAAATGTTAAATAAAACTCCTGTCCAATGATAAACATTTCTATCCTATAGTTAAATATAATATTCACCAACACAACCATACACAAATAACAAAACAGAACTAAGTATTTCAAAATACTGTAAAAACTTTATTTTTGTCTATATTACCATCCTACTGTGGTAGTGATTGGCGATTGGCCGAGGATGCAATGACATGATGTTCATGAATATTAATGAGTCTATGTACAATACTATACAAAGGAATGGTGTATGACTAAAATAACAAGGGTGTTTTGGGAGTTTCGTCACATCACAACTTCCTTCAGCCCAATTCATTTAACTGAATTGACAATAAAAATCACATTGCTGCACATTAAAAAAAAAACATTTCTGGTTCCCAAGAATTCCACAAACGAACAGGTGTAGCTGCTAATAAAAATACCTCGCACTTTAAAGAACTCGTAGCTACCTGTACATTAACACCTGCCACAAATAATTCCTTAAAATGAAGCTGTCTATTTTCCAATCACAGAGAAGATATTTTCAAGATGGCCAGCCACACAATTCAGGGACAATCACATAATTTACAACTTATAAAAAGGACAAACTTTTAAAAAAAAAAAGGAAAAAAAAAAAAAACAGCACTATTAATAGATCATAATTATATTAACACTATAATAAGACCAGACTTCTTCAGTTGTGAGCGTAAAACACAACACATTAGTGCGTTAAAACCATAGCTTAAAATATCTCCAATTTCAGAAATCAAAGAATATGCTCTAGTACAAAAAGTCTTCAACGTAAATCTAAAGTTTATTTCATAATGTAGTTTTGTTTAAACTGCCTATGATCCTTATAAAAAAAATAGACTTTCTGGCAATTAAATGAAGAAATTTAGGCATACCAACAATTCAAAGAAATATATATTAAGTATCAATTAGATTTGATGAAACTTTAATTTAAAGGAGAATTATTTTTGAGTGAAATATTTTTCCCACAAGGCAAAGTTCTATTCAATTATCGAAACTTAATTTAATAAAAGCAGATTCCTTCAATGAGTGGTGTTTTACATCCAACTGAGGGTTTTACATCCAACTGAGGGTTTTTCACTTGTATGTTGGTGCTGTATTCGAACAGTGATGTACACAAGCATGACCATCAAATGTGAAGTGTTTAGCCTAGTTGCAAACGGCAAAGTTCTTTTTCCTCCAGCACTAAGTAAAAAAGCATCGACAGGCTCCAATTAACATCCCCCAAGCCAGAGGAAACAAAGTTAGTCATGCTTTAACTCTTAGCTGCAAAACAAGTTATCAAAAATAAATTTTGTTCTGCAAACTATTTAACCATTTGTCATTCAAAGAAGCAGTTTATTCAATCGGAAGCAAACAGAAAACAGTTACTAAAAGTAACTTTGTATATATCTTGTGTGCAAAGGCACAGCAGTAGAATTTCCAACAATAACAGAGATATCAGCAGACTGGATTGATTCAAAGGAAAACTAGGAAGAACACCAGAAAAACTCTGTTGTATTGGAAGATATTTAATGGACCAGTTGGGGATTAAAAGTCCAATTTTTTTTTTACAAACTCAATCCAACCAAATTCGTGATGTTGGCTTTAATATGGACAATTGCCCCTTGAAACTTGTTAATATTCATATATCTCCGATCACACCGAATGTTATGTTTGATATAGAATCAGAATATGCCACAGGGTAAAGCTTCTATAAACTTTTAATTTAGATATTTTTTAGTAGGGGTGATTTAAGTTTTGCAACTATTTTAAGTAACAGCATTGAATGGATCGACAGCCAATAACTTTCTTCCATAAAATTATACTGATATTTCTGTTACGTAAAGCTATTTGTGGAGAAATTAAATGGAGATGTGGAAAGCCACATAAAACAAATCTACATCCCTCAATTTGAATATAGCATTACACACCAAAATTAAAATATCTGTCAATAAATAACATAGCAATTGGTGCGTTAAAAATTACATTGCATTTTTGCACCGTGTCATAAGCAAGTACAGAAACTAGCATTCGGCACAAACTCTTCCTTATTTATAATATATAGCTTGGCAGTATTCAATATTCCATGTTGAGACATGAAACAAACTTCCTTGTTAAAAGAAGTAATAGCTTTTGTAGACCCTGAGTCAGTTTAACATTAGTGTCTTTATACCTGAAATTATCATATAATTGTAGACATCAGCTCATACGTACATATATACATAAATAGTGTGTATATATAGTATACTATAATGATCCGTGATGAATTGTTCTAAGGTGAAAACTGGTGGCTTTTCATTCTAGTTGACATAAAGTCACACAAGTTTGTGCATGGATACAATCTCTTGTAAGTACAAGTCTATGTGAACTGGATACAAGTAAACTTTTGGCATTGTTCAGAGTTTTTTAAACCAATGCCAGAGTCGGATAGTGAGATATTCCCCATGATGAGAGGGTACCAAAATTGGTTCTGTAATTCAAAGGGAAGATTAAAAGTTTGTTGTAGCACCACAAAAATATCCAGGGCTAATCCAGACTTTCCACTTTGGCCACAATCTTGCCTTCCCAGAGAGGTAAAATATTGCCATCTTCTCCCACTTCTTCAAACACAGCTCCAGATCCAAACTCATCGCTGTTTTTCTTAAAATAATACCTGCAAAAAGAACAGATGAAAACACTTTAATTTTTTGTTGTTAATGTAATTAATTATGGATATCTATTCTAGTAAAAATCAAGGGAGACAACCATGGCATTCAGAGACGCGTTGAGGCAAATGCTTTCTTCGTTTTTCAAAATCTGATTATTTCAAACTTGAATCTGTTAAGAGACTACACTTATAGAACCTTACCTGAAGCGGCCTTTCTTTGCAACAAGTTGTTTGAATTGTCCCAGTGTGATGTCTGATCCTGGGATGGTGTGTCGGTATGGGATGGGATCACCTGGGAAATAAATACCTATCACAGTCTGTCCAGTTAATGACTGGGACATGGACGCTGGCTGAGACATAGACTGGGTGGGAAGGCTGGCCAGGGCAGACGTGTTTCCCAACACAGGGGTGCTAGACTTCTTTCCAGATCTTCTCCTGTTAATAAAAATAAAGGTAACAATTTTAGACAGGGAAACCGTAATTATCTTGCGTTCAACTAAACTATATGTTAGACGTTGTCAGATATTTTTTCTTGAATTAAACCCTGAGGACTAATTCACCAGCTGTCATAAAAATACTACCTTGAATCATATTTAAAACAAGAGGAACCATTTCTGTACATATATAATACGAAACTATACTTACTCAGATGACGAAAGGTTTGGTAGTGTTACATTTCCAGACTGAAGGTCAAGGCCAGATGGCACTGTCCTTGTCAACGTACTACTGCGTGAGGCACTAGACAGAGGTGGGGGCATTTTCTTATCACGGGACGAAACAGTCTCAAATGATCTACTGTGGAAGAAAGAACAATAAGCGTTAAATAACCTCAACAACAACTTTTTTGATATAGTATAGCTTAATGGTGGCACTCAAGTGGCATTCACAAACGCATATTTAGTTTGTGTCTAAAGGACCAAGTGATTGCACAAATATAAGTCTCCGGCATTACAGTTTC